>JAQZBX010023365.1:0-30871 GCA_029593785.1 Cabassous unicinctus | reverse complement strand
TTTGCAGTATAACATAAGTTTTGGTATGTTATATTCTTGTTTCCATTTGTCTTGATGTATTTACTGATTTGTCTTGCAATTTCTTCTTTGACACACTGATTACTTAAGAGTGTGTTGTTTTATGTCCATATATTTGTAAATTTTCCCTTTTTCTACCTGCTTTTAATTTCCACCTTTATTCCATTATGATTAGAGAAAGTGTTTCATAAAATTTCAGTGTTTTAAAATTTATTGAGATATACTTATGCTCCAACAGATGGTCTATCCTGGATAAAGATTCATGAGCATTTGAGAAGAATGTATATCCTCCTGTTTTGGGGTATAATGCTCTATAAATGTCTATTAGATCTAGTTCATTTATCATGTTATTAATGATCTCAGTTTCCTTGTTTATCCTCTGTCCAGATGTTCTAACACTGACAGTGGAGTGTTGAAATCTCCAACAATTATTGTAGAGACATCTATTTTTCCCTTAAATTTTGCCAGTGTGTGTCTCATGTATTTTTGGGCACTTATGTTAGATGCATAAATATTTATTATTGTTATTTCTGTTTGATGGATTGTCCCTTTTGTTAATACACAGCAACTTTCTCATCTCTTATAAGAGTTTTGCATTTAAAATATAATTTATCTGATATTAGTATCACTATACCCACTCTTTTTTTATTGCTATTAGCATGGAATATCTTTTTCCAACCTTTCACTTTCAGCCTGATTGTGTCCTTGTGTCTAAGATGAGTCTCTTTTAGACAATAAATAGATGGCCCTTGTTTTTTGTCCATTCTATCAGTCTGTGTATTTTAACTGGGGAGTTTAGTCCATTAACATTCATTGTTACCACTATAAAGGCATTAATTACTTCATCAATTTTATCCCTTGGCATTTTGTTATCATATTTTACTATTGTTTGTCTTTTAACCCTTTCAATTTTTCTTATGTTCTTCATAATTTGTAATTAATATATAATTAATATAGTTAATTCATTTATGTAAGCATAAATATATCTACAATTAAAAGATAAATATTTCATTAAATATCCACATTCAGAGCTCTTGGTGGCTTTCAAGAGACCTGCTGAAAATAATGATACAGAAAGTTTGACTTGAAAGAAAATGAAAAGACATTATGAAAACTGAACCATAAGTTTTTCAAAATCTAGAGAAGCTGTGTGCAAGATGGATTACCCAAAATAAAAATAAATATTTCATAACATAGACTAAGTGTTAATAAAGGTATTGAGATTGTGCTGTGAGATGCAACTAAAGATGCACTTACAAGGAAATATATAGCCCTTTATGCATACATTAGGAAAGAATACTGAAAAATCAATGATCCAGAATACCTTCAAGATGTTAGGAAAGGCACATCAAAGTAAACTGAAAGAATAAAAGATAAGGTCAAACATACAGCTCAAGATAGAGAAGGCAAGGATTTCAAATAACAGCATTAACAAAGAGACACCACTATGTATGCTGCAGATGTTAAAATCAAACTATGAGATGAGATTATATACAACTTCATGCTAAAATAGTTGAAATTTTAGATAAAATTGACTCATTCCTAGAAACACAAAATTATCTAAATCTGGAAAAAGAAGAAATAGAAGAGTTACAGATCTATTAAATAATTGAAAAAAAGATTAATACCCTTTTAATATTTAATACAGATGAAGAAGCTTTCATTGATGACTTTTATCCAACATTTTTTATGATAAAGCACCAAATTCATCCAGAATCTTTCAGAAAATAAAAAAGAGATAATAGTTTTCAACTCATCTCACTAGCCAGGATACTTAAGTAGTGTTTAAGTTAGCCAAAGGAGCACTGATGCAAAATACCAGAAATCTGTTGGCTTTTATAAAGGGTATTTATTTGGCATAGAAGTTTACAGTTACCAGGCCATAAAGCATAAGTTGCTTTCCTCACCAAAGTCTATTGCCACGTGTTGGAGCAAAATGGCTGTCGACGTTTGTGAGGGTTCAGGCTTCCTGGGTTCCTCTCTTCCTGGGGTTTGCATCTCTCTGGGCTCAGCTACTCTTCTATCTCCACAAGGCCAGATGTAGACTATCAGGCAAACAGCTTGTTTCTCTTCCCCAGGCCTTTTCTCTTTGCTCACAACCAACTCCTCTGCGTGCTTACTTCTCGGGGCTCCAGCATCAAAACACCAACTCTGTCCTTTGCCATGTCTTGTATTTGTGAGTCCCGACCCACCAAAGGGCAGGGTCTCAACACCCTACTGATGTGGCCCAATCAAAGCCCTAATCATAATTTAATTAAGTAAAAGTAAAACGTCTGTATCCAATACCTTTAATACGCCCAGAGGAAAAGACCAGTTTATAAATATAATCCAATATTTCTTTTTGGAATTCATCAATAATATCAAACTGCTACAAGTAGATAAATAAATTAACAAAACAATTCAGGCTTCATACACTTTGTTATAGTCTTACACATATTTTTCATTCTATGAGTGAAAAAAAATGTTTTCAACACACTTTAGATATTAGAAGTGTATGAACTAAAAATAAAGTAAGGTAAATTCAGTGTCAGCATTTTTCTTAATGGCCAAAAACCTGGAATCAACCAGAATGACTAAAAGTAAGTGAAAATTTAAATTTAATAAAGTGCATCCATTCATTGGAATATTATGCTGTTATTAAAGAGGGATGACGCATATATGAGTATATTGCTTATAGATCCAAGATACATCATCAAGGACAAAAACAAGCATAACATGATATTATGATACAATTTATATAAATAAACATACACACACACACTAAAATGAAGCCAGATTAACAATAATTATACGTAGGGTGAGGAATTGAGGTTAGTGATTTTGTTTTTTCTGTCTATTCCTAAATTTTTGGTGTATTGTTGCATATACTTTTGAATATTTATATTTGTGCATGCATTAATTTTCATTTCATTTTAATTTCTTTATAAATGAAAAACAGGGACTAGATTTGCTGTAGATCTTTATAATGTTACCTCTATATTCTATTGCTGAATTTAAAAAAAAATAAAGAACTATAAAAGGCCCCAGAGTCAGCTGTTCAGGTGCAGATTCTGACTCTGTAATATCCTATAAGTTTCCTTCAACAAAATACTTAACTTGAGTATCTCATTTTAAATTGGTTTGCCTAATATGAAATTTGTCAAATCAAGTAGAAATCAAAGATATCTTGGAATTTGTGTGTGTGTGTGTGCTTATTTAGACTTTTTTTCTAAACAGGTTCTTAGTTCCATGTTCCTCAGTCTTTTAGATCTTTCATTCCATCGATCACCACTGAGGGAAAGCTCAAATCTTATTTTTTATGCTAGTAAGATAAGTTTCAGATTCCAGCTTCCATTCAGAACAAACAGGGCAGTTATGCTAGAACTAGAACTAAAGCCAACTCTTTGTGAGTTTTTCCAGGATTCCGTGGAGTGATCTCCATCACTCAGCTTTTGGGAATGAGGGAGGGACATGAGCAGCACAAAAGATTACCCATGATATGTGAAATGCTTCCTAAAGCACATGGTGACTACTACTGCGCATAATCTGTGACAAGGGACAGCAGAGAAGCCTGCATCATACTTGGCCAACAGAGGGACTGAGGAAGAGATGACAGTTTTAAGGAAAATTCAGCATTCCACCAGACTACTGTATATCTCCTGCTGAAAATTAGTATTCTAGATGATAAGCTTAAATAAAGCTAGAAAACAGTAAGATCAAGTATGCCAAAGGCAAGCATATATTCAAAATATCTTATTTGGATTAAACTGTCATTGAGACAGGATATTTGGTTTGACTTTTATAGCACATATTAATGGCATTGTCCCTTCTTAAAATCACACTGCAACTGAAATTCTATTAACTATTGTGGCACTTATTTGTCATCAAGAAGCTTCAGTTTCAGGCTCAGAAATAAAACAAGATTTCAGTATGGTTTTCTATATAAAATTATTGAATTTCTGAAAATATAATGAATTTGCTGTCTAAAAATGTCAGGTTTGCCACATGGTGTTCCAGAGATCTGACCCCAAAAGCTTCTCAAGCTTTATCATCCACGCTATCTTTGGTTATAACTGAGAACCAGCTGTTGTCCATCTGATGTTGGAAAGTTAGGACAATTAGTTTCCATTGTACTCTTCAGTAGTTTATAGCAAAGTGAGAGAAGCTGGACAAAGATAACCATCATGGATCTTGTCTTTGCAATGCACTTGTCAACCTTTAGAAACACTTTATTCTACAAGGTGTCTTAGTTATTGTCTGGAGCTGGTGGCATAGAGGAATTAGCTTGTTTACTTCCAGGAGAAGCATACACTTGTCATCATCTTTCAGCAGTTTTGAAAAAGCCTGTACACTTGAAGCAAGCATTAAACTTTCTGTAGCAAAAACCTCTAGTTGATTAATTAAATCCTGATAAGTTTTAAATGGCCCCTCTCCTCTAGTAAATAAATATAGAGAATAGACCATACTGGACATGTTTTGTCCATAGTGGACAATCTCATTCTCCTGATCCTCCCATTTACCAATTTCACAGTCTCCGTTGGAGGTGAGCAAACCCAGCTTAAGTCCAAGCTTGGCTGTCGTGGCTTGCTCCTGAGTTGAGCTTGTCTGGCTTCAATGATTTCAAGTTTGCATTATTCTTCATTGGTTTTGGAAGTGAAAGGTAGCTGTACTGTGAAGTTCTTTCTTAAGTTTATTGAGGCTGTGGCTGAATTTTCAAAATAGTGAGTTTCGGTTCTTCAGCAATGCTTTTTGTTTTCTTGCTTCGAGCTTGAATCCACACAGGAATTAATTAATGCAATTCCATTCCCGCCTTTGTTGACAGTGCCAGGATGCGTTGTGTCTTTATGGCTGGGGTAGGCAGAATCGGTAAGGTCATCTGTACGCTCCAAAATGACTTTCAGCATCATAGAAAGATTCTCTCTGGACTGAAAATAAATATTCTGCGGAAGAGCCTCAATATTCATCTTGAATTCTTTAATTCCAGTAACAATATTGATAGATGAAATGTCAGTCTCTCCATTTGGCTTATAGTCAGTCACGATTTCAATTACCTTATCCAATGCCACTTTCATTTGGTTAAATACTCCTTCTTTGTTTTTATGGCTCGATTAAAGTTGGAATGCCTGAAGCTGTGAGAAGTATCATTGTACATTTTTCGAGACCTGTCCTAGCTGCTGCCATTTTTGCCTTTTTCTTTTCATCTTTCAAATCATTTTGTCTATCTCTAGTTAGGTTTGCAAATTTCACCATTTCATTTCCAAACTGACTAAATGTTTGACAAACTCTTGAAAGCTATTCACTTTCTCTAGTCTTTCCATAGTTGCAAGAACCTTATTTCTCCAGGTTATTATCTGCTTAATGCCCACTCGTTCTGCCAGCAAGAGCACCTTGGTCACTGAAGAAAGAATTAACCTTGCAGCCTTTACAACTCCTGTTTTGTCTGTAAAAATTTTGATCCAGACCAGATTCTGGGTGATTCAAGTTGGTTACATTTCTAAGTGCTCCAACTGTCTCTCCTGCTTGCTTTGCTTCAATGCAGGCTATATTTATTTCTTCTTTCAAATCCCAGTTGTCATTGGCTATAGCTTCCCATACTTTCAACAAATCTTCCCACGCCAATTTGACGGCTTGTCCTACATACTGAATTGCTTGCAGAGTTTTACCAGACTTTTTGGTATTATCTTTATGATTAATAAGTGTGGTGATCTGAGAAACCAGCGGGAGCAGCGTCTGTTCCACCGAGTGAGTTTTGATCTTGAGTCCCGAGGGGAAGGCGAAGCCCGACAGGCCAGGGCTATGCAAGGCTCATTGCGGGCCTGCAGCCCACCGCCCTCCAGCCCACCGCCCTCCAGCCCACCGCTCTCCAGCCCGCCTTTGGAATTTCTTTTTATTTTCTAAAGTTTACTCAATTTTAGATTAAAAGAGTGAAAAATGTTCCTTTTGTTACTTTTTCTACTTTAATTTTCAGTTAGTAACTTTTTTATACTATAAACCAAAACCTACAGGAATCAAACCATCCTTTAATTACATGTTTTTATTAGAGAAGCTGTGGGATTATAGAACAATCATGTGTAACAGGATTCCTACACACCACCCTACCACCAACACCTTGTATTGGTATGGAACATTTGTTAAAATTGATAATAGCACCTTTGTATAATTGTACTTTTTTACAGTAGTTACCTTTGTTAAAACTGATGAGAGATTATTAAAATAGTACTATTAATCTTCACCCATAGTTTATATTAGGTGCATTAGTTACCTTTGTTAAAAATTGATGAGTGATTATTAAAATAGTACTATTAATTATCACCCATAGTTTACATTAGGTGCATTTTCCCTACTTTAACAAATCTTATCATTAAGACTTTGTATAATGTCATACATTTGTTGTAATTCATGAAAGAACATTCTTATACTTGTACTATTAATTATAGTCCATCATCTACTATAAAGTTCACTTAGTTATACAGTCCTATGTTTAACTTCTAATTTTTGTTATAGTGACATATGCAACCTAAAGTTCCCCCTTTCAACCACATTCACCTATTTAATTCAGTGCTGTTAATTACACTCACTATAATGTGTGATCAACACCACCATCCATTTCCAAACTTTTACAATCAACCTAAACAGAAATTCTGTACAAATTAAGCATCTTCTCCCCATTATCCAACCCCATTCTATACCCTGGTAACTTCATTCTAGATTCTAACTCTATATATTTGCTTATTACAATTAATTCATATCAGTGAGATCATACAATATTTGTCCTTTTGTGTCTGCCTTATTTCAGTCAGCATGATGTCCTCAAAGTTGTCACATGCATCAGGACTTCATTCCATTTAATTGCTGAAGAATATTCTGTAGTATATACCACATTTTGTGTATCCATTCATTGGCTTCTTGGATACTTGGTTGATTCTATCTTTTGGCAGATGTGTATTATGACACTGTAGACATCAGTATGTAACTATCTGTTTGAGTCCCTGCTTTCAATTCTTCTGGGTATATATCTAGTAGCAGGATTGCCTGGTCATGTGATAATTCTATATTTAACTTCCTGAGGAACTGCCAAACTGTCTTCCACAGAGCCTATACCATGTTACATTACCATAAGCAATGAATGTTGCTATTGCTTCACATCCTTGCCAACACTTATAGTTTTCTGGTTTTTTTTTCCTACTAGTAGCCATTTGAGTGGGTGTGAAATATCTCATTGTGGTTTTGATTTGCATTTCCCTAAGAGCTGGTGAAACTGAGCATCTTTTCATGTGCTTTATAACCATTATATCCTTTGTGAAGAAATGTTTATGCAACCTGTTTGTCCAGTTTTTAAAATTACATTGTTTGTCTTTTTGTTGTTGATTTGTAGGATTTCTTTATATATTCTGTATATTAAATCCTTATCAGAAATATGGTTTCCAAATATTTTCTCCCATTGAGTCTTTTCACTACAAAGATCTTTGAGGGAAAAAAGTGTTTTAATGTGAAAGAGATCCCATTTATCTATTTTTTCTTTCATCACCTGTGCTTTGGGTGTAAAGTTTAAGAAACCATTACCTAAACAAAGATTCTGAAGATGCTTCTCTACATTTTATTCTAGGAGATTTATATTCCTGGTCATTATATTTAGGTCTTTGATTCATTTTGAGTTAATTTTTGTATATAATGTAAAATAAGGGTCCTCTTTCATTATTTTGCATATAGATAACTAGTTCTCTCAGTACCATTTGTTGAAGACACATTCTTTCCCAATTGAGTAGAATTGGGAGGTTTTCAAAAAGTCAATTGGCCATAGATGTAAGTATCTATTAATGAACTCTCAGTTTAATTCCATTGGTTAACGTACGTATACTTGTGACGGGACCATGCTGATTTGACCACTGTAGCTTTGTAATATGTTTTAAAGTCAGGAAGTATGAATCTCAACTTCATTCTTTTTTTTTTTTTCAGGATATTTTTGGCTATTCAGGGCCCCATACCCTTCAAATAAACTTGCTAATTGACTTTTTCATTTCTGTAAACTAGACTTTGGAATTGTGATTTTGATTTCATTGACTCTGTAAATTATTTTGAATAGAATTGACATCTTAGTGACATTTAAGCTTCCAATCCATGAACATGGAATGTCCTTCCATTTATTAATCTTTTCTTTGATTTCTTTTAGCACTGTTTTTTTAGTTGTCTGCATACAAATGCTTTACATCCTTGTTTAGGTTTATTCCTAAATATTTCATATTTTAGTTGCTATTGTAAATGGAATGTTTTCTTTTTCTCCACTTCAAAATGCTCAATACTAATGCATAGAAGCACTACTGATTTTTGTGTGTTGATCTTGTACCCTGCCACATTACTGAATTCATTTATTAGCTCTAGTAGCTTTGTGGTAGATTTTTGGGGACTTTCTATAGGTAAGACCATGTTATCTACCAGTAGTGAAAGTTTTACTTCTTCCTTTCTAATTTGGATGCCTTTCATTTCTTTTTCTTGCTTCACTTCTCTGGTTAGAAATTCTACTACAATGTTGAATAGCTGTGGTGACAGTGGGCATCCTTGCTTATTCTAGACCTTTGAGGGAATGCTTTCCATCTTTTACGATTGAGTATGAAGTTAACTGTGGACTTTTCATATATGACCTTTATCATGTTAAGGAAGTTACCTTCTATTCCTATTTTTCTTAGTGTTGTTTTTTTTTTTTTCAAGAAAGGATGCTGCATTTTGCCAAATGCTTTTTCTGCATCGATTGAGATGATCATGTGCTTGAAACAGCTTTTGACTTAAACTCTATTTTGTCTATTTAGTATCTGGTTCTTTTATGGATACTATTTGCATGGAATGTATTTTTCCATCCTTTCACATTCAACCTATTTGTGCCTTTGGGTCTAAGATGAGTCACTTTTAAACAACATATAATTAGTTTATGCTTTTTTTATCTATTCTGCCAACCTCTGTCTTTTGATTGGGGAGTTCAATCCACTAACATTCTGTGTTATTACTGTAAATGCAGTTCTTACCTCAGCCATTTTGTCTTTTGGTTTTTATGTGTCATTCTTTTTTTTGCCTTTCTTTTCCTTTATTGCAACCTTCCTTTCTGTATAGTTGACCTTTTATGATGTATTTGACTGAAACTCTTTCTCATTTCTGTTTCATATCTTCTAAAAACACTTTTTTGGTTACCCTGGGGTTTATATTATACAACCTTCATTTATAAGCTACTAATTTGAAATGATACAAACTTAACTTCAATAGCATATGAGTTCTCTTCTTCAATATCCCTCTGTTTCCCCTCATTATATTGTTGTGGTCCCACTTTGTCACTTTATATTTTGCACATCCGTTATCATGAAATATGCCATTTGCTTGTTCAATTGTATTCTAATTCTTAAATGAATTAAAGAGTACAGTTGTGTAGTGAGGATACAGCAGTACTGGGTTTTGCATTTACCCTTTTAGTTATCCATACTGATGATCTTCATTTCTTCACACTACTCCAAGCCACTTTCTCCTGTCTTTTCCTTTCAACCTGAAAAACTCCCTTTAGTACTTCTTGTACAGCAAGTCTGTTGTTGGTGAACTCTCTCAGTTTCTGTTTATTTGTGACTATTATAAACTCTCATTTTTGAAGGACAGTTTTTGCCAGATAAAGAATTTGGGACTGGTAGTTTCTCTCTTTCATTATCTTAAATATATCATACCATTGTCTTCATGCTTACCTGGTTTCTGATAAGAAATTGGCACTTAGTCTCATTGAGATCCCTTGTATGCGATGAGTTGCTATTCTTTTGCTGCTTTCAGAATTCTCTCTTTATCTTTGGCATTTGACATTCTGATTAGTCTAGGTCTTGGAATACATCTATTAGGATTTATTCTGTTTGGGGTATGTTGTGTTTCTTGGCATGTATATTTATGTGTTTCATAACAGTTGTGAAATTTTCAGCCATTATTTCCTCAAATATCCCTTCTGTCCCTTTTCTCTTCTTTTCTTCTTCTGTGACAACCATGACATGTATGTCTGCATACTTTGTGCTATCACTCAGATTCCCTGAGATGCTGCTCAATTTTTTTCTCTTCTTTTCCCTATCTGTTCTTCTGACTATGATTTCAATAGTGCTATCTTTTAATTCACTAATTCTTTTTTCTACCTGTTCAAGTCTAATGTTGTATGCCTCTAGTGTATTTTAAATCTCTACTATTATGTCTTTCATCCCCATAATTTATGTTATGTCTTTTTTTTCATACTTTCAAATTCTTCTTTATGCTCATACATTCTCATCTTAATATCTTTTATCTCTTTATGCATATTTTCCTTCATCTCCTTGATTTGATTTAAGAGATTTGCTTGAATTTTTTTGATTAGTTGTTCCAAATTCTGTGTCTCATCTGAAGTTTTAATTTGTTCTCTTGATTTAGCCATATTTTCCTGTTTCTTATTATGGCTTGTAATTTTTTTGCTGATATCTGGCAAAAAATACTCCATTTAATTTTCTTGATGAGGTAACTCTGAAGGTCTGTTTCTCCCTCTTGTCTATGGTTTCATTGTTGATTGGCTTTCTGTGAAGGCTCTTCTTTGATGTTTGGTCCAACTTATTCTGAAAGTTTATAATAGCCTGAGTTTAACTGATCAGATTTTTTCTGCTATTCCTTATCTGATTCTTGTCCTGGATATATGGTACAGTTTTTAAGACTGCATTTCTTGTGTAACTGGTTAACTGCCAGCAGAAAGCTTCTTTTCTTCTGTTCTTTCTCTGGGAATCTTTATCAGTTCTGTTTATTTTTGTGAAGAATTTTCTCTCCAGCTCCTATGATGTTTTTAATTTATCTCCCTCATTCTGTTGCCCATTTTCCTTATACTTTTCATTTTTGTAATTCTCCTTTCTTATAACCGTTATTTAAACAACTCTCCTTTTTTTTAATCTATGAAGTTTTTCTGCCTCTGGTTTCTTCCCCATTGAGGTATCCTCTCTCAGGGGTCCAGCAGGGGTCAATCCAGAGAGGTCAGTCACTACAGAAAAGACCATTTTGCATTTAGGTGGTCCAGTTGACAATAACTGAATTGAGTGAGTCATCACGTGGTTGCTGGCAATCTACTTCTCTTTCTCTCTCTTTCTCTCTAGTGGCACTTTTGCAAGCAACACTCCTCAGTGGATTGTATTCCACCCTAGGTCTCTGTAAACTTGGATCTCTGTGCCTGGATATATGTGAAGTTCTACATCATTGTTTTAAGGAGATACAGGTTACTGCCTCTGAGCCAGTCCTAAGCTTCATGGGCCAAAGTGAGGGGGAGAAAAGAGGACATGCCGGTCACAACAGAAGTTTCCTACCTAATAATTTTCTCTTTCTTTGATTCAGCATTTGTAGAATTCTTCTCCAGTCTCTACCATTCTTCAGAGTTCTAAGTAAGCAGGATTTGTCCTTTTACTTGCTGAAACTCTGAAGAGGTTTTTTCAGGGTATGCCTTAGTCACCATATTGATGACATCACTGTCAAACAAGGCTTTTTTTACATCACTTTACATGTACTGAATCATTTATAATAAGTGTCATTTGTTGGTGGTATGCCAAATTAATCTATTTTTTTTAACCTTGCATTTATAAGAGAATCAGCATTTTCTCTCACTTACAATTCATTAGAAGTTTTTTTTAACCAAGCAAATATAAATTTAAAGAAACATGGTTCCAGTTTTATAGATGAGTAAATTGTAACTGAAAATTGCATGGATGAGATTTAATTAATGTTGATATAACACATGCATATGATTTAACTCTACTGGAGTAGTCTTTCTCATTGGTTTCAAGAGACAGGATAACTATCAGTTGAGGTTTTTGTAGAAACTTTGGACTCAAACAAGATTATAATTAATTATCTATAGTAATACAGCTCTCTGGATAAAATATTCATCTTTTATAATTGTCTTTATAAAACAGGTAGAAAATTATATTTTATTTAAAATTTTGTCTTTGTAATTTTCCCTTTGCAACCTATCTTAAACACATCACAGTAAACCAAATTTTGAGGCACCTTTCAAATATATAAATAATCTGGAATATATGATGGGATTATTTGCCAAAAATTAACAGCAAGTTAAATAATCTCTCACAGTTATAAATGATCTACATTATATGAGGGTGGTAATTTGCCAAAAATTAACTGCTGATTGGATGGCAAAACCATCTACAAAGTCTTTGTATATGTCATCCATCAAACTATGTTTCTGATAAAATAAAAAAAATAAAAATAAAAAACATGAACTGTGACTGAATATAACTGTTAAATTCCATGTTGTCAAATCATGTAATGAAGATGATTTTGCAAATTTGAACATTAAGAAAAAATAAAATTCAATATTTCTTCCCACAGGTGAGAGTGTGCCATGCTTTAATAGCTTCATTTTAAAAGTCAGGTCCAGAACATCTTAGAGGAAATTAATTAAATCAACACTTGTTTGGCCAGAGGCATGATTTGGCAGCTGAGACTGACTCTTTTTTCAATGGTTTGAGTAAATAAGCAAATTCTACCAATAAAATTAATCTTAATGGTATGTTTGTATGAAGCCCAATACATATTTTAAAACTAAATACCACTATTCTTTATTTTAATGAAACTAATAACCACCTATTCCTCATCCCTCACAAACAAAACAAAACAAAAATGACAGGGAAATTAGATAACTTGTTATGATACAATACATGATTCAAAGGGGAATTATTTTTTATTGTGAACATAAATCATAACTACTTCCTCATGCTAGACCAGCATTTCCCAATAACCCTTACTGATGCAAATTAGAGAAAACACCTCAGATTTCCTAATACAAGCAATAGAGAACAGGACATTGAATTCAGAAGTGCAATAGACCAGGGACTCAGAAAACTAGTCTTCCCAACATAGTCCTCCACTAAAGATATTAGTGACACTGAGCAAGTTTTCTTATATCTCATAAAAGAAGTGGTTAGACTAATTAATTTAGGAACATGTGATGCAGGGAAAGCTGTCCTACTAAGATGTAAGTTAATCACTGGAAGCCATCATTAGGAAAATCTACTCCAGTTTTCCTATCAAATATCAAGGAAGTTCATTGGAGAGGAGAAGTCAGAAGGAGTAAACCATTCCAAATAAAGAACAACTTCTCTCTGAAAAGTTCCAATACTTGTAAAGGTAATTCCAAAAAAAGAGTTGATTGTCTCAATGCATTCCTCCATTTTGGATATAAATCCATCCAGGAAAAGTGCATTGCCTCATCTAAGATTTGTGCTTTCTGTATGCAAATGGTATAAAGCCAAGCTCAGGACTTCACAGCATAACCAGCCTTACATTGGAAGTGTTTAAACAGCCAACAATCCTGAATGGTAACACAACTTTGGATTAGTGTCTCTTTTTCTCTTATGGATGAGAGATGCTATGGGGGGATGAGAGACATATGGGGGATAATGAAAGAGAAGCTGGGAGGTGGGCAGATGCCAGATAGTACAGTTTTCTGTGAATAAGACATCTAACCTGTGGAAAGTGTATGCTTGTATGTGTGTGCATGTATGTGTATTTGTAGCAGAAAGAGGGATAGGTCTTGTTATCAGAGAATATAGCCAGTCTCTGTCCCTTCAGATGTCAATACTCAGGTGGAGGACAGAGGTTAAGAGTTAGATTACTATATGGACTGAAAATTGCAAATGAGGTTGGGGGCTACTAGTTGAAGATTTAGACTCATATATGCCATGTTGCATATAATATTAAATTGGAAATCAGAATCTCTCTCTCTCTCTCTCTCTCTCAGTTCTAAGCTATTTTCTAGGTATATAAAGAAGAATGACGCATTGTTCATACTCAAAAATTTCTTCATTTAGCAGGAGAAGCACAAACATCCAATACATTAAAAATGTTGTTATAATTGAAACAGCGTATATAGTACACATAGGCACAAAATACTTTATCTGGTGAAGGCAGAAAAACTCTACAAAGGTGACACCATTTATGTTGGTTTCAAATGTAAATAGAAAAAGGAGGATTTGGACATTAAGACAGAAGCACAAATAATGTCTTGGGAGGTCAATCAGTAAAATGGGATTCAGAAATGTAATTGTAGCGCAGTAAGGAATGATCATGGAATACTAAGGAGGAGTGATGGGCTAGTGTGGGGAATCTAAACAAACCATGAAGTTGAGCTTCAAATTAATCCTTTTGGTTTGGAAAGTTTTATTGTTTATTAATATAATATAGGTTGTTTTTGATATTTCTGAGAGTGTTGGAGCTTATGGAATATTTCATGTGCAGAATAAAGATGCTTATAAAGATGATCTAGAACTAAATTGTTTTGTTTTTCACTGATTCTGCCCAACGGGAAAACAGAAATACAATAGAAGTTGAACTGCTCTAAAATTATTCAGTTTGAAAGTAAAAAAAAGAAAAATTAGATTCTCATGCAAAGATAGCACCCCTGTGGGCTTGCCATATTTCATAATTAAAGGCTAGTTTTGGTTAGACACTGGACGTTTAGGCCTCTCCTTTCAAAATACAAATGTTCCTTACAAGTTTACATATCAGCACCCTTTAACACAGCATGGTATAGGTCTAGTTCAGTTTTAAATCAGGGACAACTTACCTGATTCTAAATCTTGGGTGAAAGGAATGCATTACTAGTAGGAAGCTTTGAGCAATCAGTACCATTTGATTTCCAATTTTCTTTAATAGGTTCGTTTATAACACATTCAGGAGATGAAAACACATGGAAGATTTTTCATGTACTTGCTTTGAAATAGGGGCCACTAAAAAGAAAACGAGGGCATATTCAATTTACATTTCAAGTTCTGAAATGATAACCTTCACAATTATGGATATAACCAGTGAGATAGTTTGTCTCAAAAGCAGTCATATTGAGAAATGTGTAGACAATTAAATACAGCTTCTTTTGACAAGAATAATACATTTTCTAGCATGTAGGAGAAGGTGAAGAGAAGAAGAAATCTAGCAAAGTAGTAGTGCTTACAGAAATGAAAATTTTAATGATAAAAAGTCCATGACTATATTAAGGAAAATAAAAATAAAGGAATGTCACTGATTCTACAAGTAAAAAGTCAAGCCATTACTATTTGATCCATACAAGTTAGATTCAATAGTCTTACCACTTAGAATTTTGTTTTTTATATTTTTTCTTCTGTTTTTAAGGAAACCTCCAGAATTTGAGCTTATTTATAACTGCAGTTATAAAAGCAAGTTATATATTTTAAATATTTATTTTTAAATTGTAACCTGTCATTTTATAGAGCTTATATGAGTGATTTTCTTAGCATATTGATGTTAGAGCTTATTTTAAAAGTGGATGTTACTCTTCAATTCTCAAGGAAAGAGTGTAAGAATAGTTTATGAGGTTTATACATGAAATTCTTTGTTGCAAAGTGAAAAAATATATTTCACATGTCTAGAGAGAGAAATAGAAAGGAGGACCCATATCCATACTGCTAAGCCTTCTGAGGGATGCTCCAGAGCATTATAAAAATGAAATATTCCTGTGGAATAGATAGCTTTCATGTTAACATAATTAAAGGGGTCCCTTAGGTGCCAAAAACAGGTTTTCACAGACTTTGAAGGGGAAATATATAAACATGTGTAAAAATAGACATAATGCTAAAATTTATGAGTGTCCAGAACAAATATTATATCATATTTTATAATTTTTTAATTTGTAGCTTGCCATTTGCATTGGTAAGTGGAGAAAAATATGGAATTAATGACAAGTTTATATTATAGTATTCATTAGAGCTATTATTAGGAAAAATATGTTGCTTATCAAACACGGATTTTTTTATGTTCCCAGAGCTATACTATAGGCTTACCCAAATATATATAAATATTTGGAACTCTTCCAAAGTCTCTTAATTTTGTTCTAAATTCATTCTGAACTGAAATGTCTGGAAAGGTGTTGAAGAACACATCCTGATATATGGGAGAAATGATGGAGAAGTGTTCTTTCTGACGATGATAATTCAATCCAAACTGTTTCTGAAGTGACACTACACCAGAAGCTTTAAGGATGACAGCTTGGAGATTTCCTCTAGAGGTGGAATAACAATTATATACAGCTGTGCTGCCTTGAAAACTTATACGCTGCAAGAACCTCATCCAAAGATGTGGCTAAGCAGATAGGAGGAGGTCCTGGAAATATAATGGTGTCTATTAATTGCTTGGCAAGTACTATTCTGCACAGTACATATAGACAAAAGAAAATTTCTTAGGAAGAGTAAGTAGGGGATTTTAGATTATGGCATTTTTGAAATCCAGTTACAGCTATTGCAAGGTGATACTTAAATTCTCCAAGTCTCAATTTCCTCTTTCATTAGATGGTTTTTTTTCAGTTTTTGATAGGACTTGAAGAGATGTTGAAAATAAGGTTTTATATAATATAATTATTGTGCTGATTAGCTCCTTCAGGTCTTTTCTCAAAAGTTACCTTCTCAGTGAAGCTTTCCATGGCTGTCTCATTTGAAATTATACTCCACACTACCCACCAACCCACCATCAACCTTGCTTTATTTTTCCTTAGAATTTATATCATTATAACTTATCACAGCATCTATTTAATTAATATCCTTGTATATTGTCTCATTTCTACTCTAGAATATAGCCTAAATGAAGGCAGGGTCCTTAGTCTGTTTAGTTCACTACTGAGTCCCAGCACCTAGAGCAGAGCCTGGTGCATAGAAGGTATTCACTAAATATTTGTTGAATAAATGAATAAACAAACAAATAAATGGATGAATAGATGAATGAAATGACCTTTCTGTAGTACAATACTAATGTCTAATTTAAACAGATCTCTAGTGATATTTTAAAACTTCACTCTTTCCATATTTCTCATTCTCTTCTCCAACACTGAGAAACCTGGTGTAAGGGTAGGATAATGTGCCAACTTGGCCAGGGGTAATGGTGCCCAGTTGTTTGGTCAAGCAAGCACTGGGCTAATTGTAATACAAGGGCATTTCATGGACTTTAATCATCAGTGAGTTGATTGCATAGATGGCTGATAACATCTACAATCAACTAAGAAGATTGCCATCAGCAATGAGTGACATCTCATCCAACCAGTTGAAGGCCTTAAAAGGGGAAGTGATTTCAGCATTCAGGGAAGAGAATTCCCATTTCTCTACTTCAGAAAGCCAGCATCTCTTGGGGAACTCATCAAGGACCTTCATCGGAGCCCCTGGCTTGCAGCCTGCACTTCAGAATTTGAACTTGTGCATCCCCATAGTCACATGAGACAATTTTATACAATCTCATACTTTTACAGATATCTCCTGTCAGTTCTGATTCCCTAGAGAACCCTGAGTAATACATCTTGGCACCGGGAGTGGTTCTTGAGAAACAGAATCTTAAAAATTGGGTTTCTTAATTGGTTCTGGAATTTTTGCAATTGGCTCTCTACTCTAAGTCAAGAGCACTAATGACTCTCTTTCCAGTAATCAAGAGGTCACTAACAGTCCATGGCATGAGTTGGCAATAGAGATATGCAAAATATCACCACTAGATACAACTACACCCAGATTTATAAAAGACAAGGATCTGGGCGAAAGTGTTTTTAACACCTTAACAGAGTTTTGTGCAGTTAAAAGGTACAATGATGTTGGCTGGCTGTTCCTAAATATGCTGGAGACATTTACAAAAGAAAGGGATGAGCTGAAGGCTTCAAATTTGCAACTTAAGTGCTGTGTGAATGAGGTGAAAGTTTCTGTGTGTTCTGAAAGAAAATCTTGTTTCATGCAGCCACAGAGTGAGATTTCTGAAAAAGAGACCCAGGGTCTCATTGTATGAGCAGCAGAGTTACAACAGAAACTAAAATCTCAACCTTGCAGGGTGTTTGCTGTTAAAGTGAGGGCAATGATTGGAAAGTAGTAGAATCCTGAGGATTGGGATGGAGACATATGGGTTGATGATGATATTGGTGGGGACATGGAAACCCTAAATTCTGCTGAGACTTTTCCAAATAAAACTGTAATGGTCTTCCCTGTGGAGACCACTCAATGTCAAACTTGCATCACCCAACCTCCAGGCTGCCCCAAGGAGTCCTGACTTTCTCTCTGCCTTAAAGTTTACCACCCAACCTTCAAGCCTACACTGCCTAATCACCAGTCTGCCACAAGAAGTCTCCACCTCTTCCCTGCCTTGAAGAAACCATCACCCAACCTCTACCCTGTGCTCAAGAGTCTGTCATCCAACCCCCTCCTGAAGAGATTAATACTATCACAAAAGATGAAACTGCTTGGAAATATCTTCAGGTAATTAGCTTGCAAAACACTTCTAATTCTTCTTCTTAGCCACCCTTACCACCCCTCTTCTCTTCCAGACCTATAACTAGACTAAAAACATAACAAGCCTCCAAAGGTGAAGTACAAAGTGTGACCCATGGAGAAATACACTATACTCTAAAAGAACCACATAAGTATTCCAATTTATATCAACAGAAATCAGGGAAATATGTGTGGGAATGGATATTAAAGGTATGGGATAATGGTAGAAAAAATATAAAGTTGGATCAAGCTGAATTTATTGACATCGGCCCATTAAGCAGAGATTCCAGATTCAATACTGTAGCTCAAGGGGTTACAAAGAGCTCTAACAGTTTGTTCGGGTGGTTGGCTGAAACAGGGACCAAATGATGACTTACAATGCCTGAGGTTGAGATGCCTATTTACCCTGATATACTGTATATGAAGGGATCCAAAAGCTTAAAGAGATTGAAATGCTATAATGGATTTACCACTTAAGACCTGCCCACCTACACCAGGATTGTCCAGAGGACACACCTTTTATCAGGAATGTGAGGAATAAGTTTGTGAGAATAGCTACATCTTCTCTGAAGAGCTCAGTGGTTGCTCTTCTCCGTAGGCCATATATTACTATGGGAACTGCTGTCACAGAACTATAATCCTTAAACACCACGGGAATGATCAGATCTTGGGCTGCCAGAAGCCAAGTAGTAACACTTAATCACCATTTATTGAATGACCAGAAAAGCTGCTAGTTTTGATTGGGGACTGGAATAAAAGGAGGCATTGAGACAGGTCAAGGCTGCTATGCCAGCTGCAGTGGCACTTGGGCCATATGATCCAGCACATCCAATGGTGCAGAAAGTGTCAGTGGGAATCAGAGATGCCATCTGGAGCCTTTGGCAGGCCTCTATAGGAGAATCACAATCAGATCCTTAGGATTTTGGAGCAAAGCCCTGCCATAATCTGCAGATAACTACTCTCCTTTTGAGAAAAGCTTTTGGCCTGCTAGTGGGCCTTAGTAGACATTGAGTGCTTAACCATGGGACCTGCATTGCTTATCATGAGCTGAGTATTTTCAGATCCACAAAACCATAAATTTGGGTGTGCACAGCAGTACTCCATCATAAATTGGAAGTGGTATATACAAGATAGGGCTTGAGTGGGTCCTGAAAGCACAAGTAAATTACATGAGGAAGTGACCCAAATTCCCATGGCCACCACTTCTGCCATATTACCTTCTCTTTCCCAGCCCACAGCTTTGGCCTCTTGGGAGTTCCTCACAATTAATTGACTGAGGAAGAGAAAACTTGGACCTGTTTTAAGGATGGTTCTGCACAATATGCAGGTACCATCCCACAGTGGACAGCTGAAGTAATTCAGCCCCTTGCTGGGATGTGTCTGAAGGTCAGTGGTGAGAGCAAATCCTCCCAGTGGGCATAACTTCGAGTAGTGCACCTGGTTGTTCATTTTGCCTGGAAGGAGAAATGGCCAGAGGTACATTTGTACAGTGATTCTTGGGCTGTTGCCAATGGTTTGACTGGATGGTCAGAGACTTGGAAGGAACATAATTAGAAAATTGGTGACAAAGAGGTCTTGGGAAGAGGTGTGTGGATAGACCTTTCTGAATGGGCAAAAAACATGAAAATATTTGTGTCCCATGTGAATGCTCACCAGAGGGTGACTTCAGCAGAGGAAGATTTTAATAATCAAGTGCATAACATGATGCACTCTGTCACTAGCACTCAGCCTCTTTCCCCAACCACTCATGTCATTGTCCAATGGGCTCATGAATGAAGGGCTGAAGGTTATGCATAACTCAGCAACATGGACTTCCCCTCACCAAAGCTGACTTGGCTATAAGTACTGCTGAGTGCCCAATCTGCCAGCATCAGAGACACACACTCAGCCCCAGATATGGCACCATTCCCCAAGGTGATCAGTGTGCTACCTAGTGGCAGGTTGATTATATTGGACCGCTTCCGTTATAGAAGAGGCAGCAATTTGTTTTAACTGGAATAGACACATACTCCAGATATGAGTTTGCCTTCCCTGAATGCAATGTTTCTTCCAAAATTAACATCCATGGACTTACCAAATGTTTTATCCACCACCAAGATATTCCACACAGGATTGCTTGTGATCAAGGAACCTACTTCACAGCAAATGATGTGCAGGAATGGGCACATGCTCATGGATTTCACTGGTCTTACAATGTTCCCCATCATCCAGAAGCAGTTGAATTGATAGGACAGTGGAAAAAACTTTTGAAGACTCAATTACAGTGCCAACTAGGTTGCAATACTTTGCAAGGCTGGAGCAATGTTCTCCAGGAGGCTGTATTTGCTCTAAATCAGAGTCCACTCTATGGTACTGTTTCTCCCATAGCCAGGATTCATGGTTCCAGGAATCAAGGGGTAGAAAAAGGAGTGGCACCATTCACTATTATTCTTAGTGATCCACTAGGAAAATTTTTGGTTCTTGTCTCTGCATTCTTAAGCTCTGCTGGTCTACAGGTCTTAGTTGCAAAAGGAGGAGTGCTTCTACCAGAAAGGAATTATTGTACTGGCTGGGGTGAATGATCTTGACTATCAAGAGGAAATAGGACTGCATGTCTACAATGGAGGTAAAGAAGAATTTGTCTGGAATACAGGAGATCCACTAGGGCCTCTCTTAGTACTAGCATGCCCTGTGATTAAAGTTAAGGGAAAATTGGAACAACCCAATCCAGGCAGTATTAACAATCGCCCAGAATTTTCAGGAATGAAAGTTTGGGTCACCCCATCAGGCAAAGAACCGCAGCCAGCTGAGGGGATTGCTGAGGGTAAAAGGAACATGGAATGGGTAATGGAAAAGGATAAATATGAACTTTGGCCACATGAACAATTACAGAAATGAGGACTGTAATGGTCCTGAATATTTCTTCCTTGTCTTACTATGAGTATGTTTGTATATGCACATAAAATGAATATCTTTGCTTTCTTCCCTAACCTTTCCCATTATCATATGACATACGTTGTATTAGTTTATGTCATAGTTTTTAAGGATGTCAAGTTTAAAAATGACTTGCACCCAATTCTCAAAGGATTTAGTGCATTTCCAGTTGTACGCAAAACAGTTGAATATTGTTAGGCAGAAATATATATAATATATATATATGTGTATATTATATATATATTATGTTCTTACTTAGAGACTAAGAATGGTTTAAGATGTTATGTATTGCTGCCAAGTTGACAAGAAGTGGACTTTGATAGGGTAATGTGTCAACTCGGCCAGGTAATGGTGCCCAAGTGTTTAGTCAAGCAAGACTGGAATAATCGTAATATAAGGTATTTCATGGACTTTAATCATCAGTGAGTTGATTGCATAGATGGCTGGTTACATCTAAAATCAAGTAAGGAGATTGCTGTCAGCAATGAGTAAAATCTCATCCAATAGTTGAAGGCCTTAAAAGGAGAAGTGATTTCAGTATTCAGGGAAGAAAATTCCCATCTCTCTACTTCAGATAGCCAGCAACCCCTGGGAACTCATCAAGGACCTTCATCGGAGCCCCTGGTTTGCTGCCTGCACTCCAGAATTTGGACTTCTGCATCCACATGGTCATGTGAGACAATTTTATAAAATCTCCTACTGTTTACAGATATCTCCTGTCAGTTCTGTTTCCCTAGAGAACCCTGACTAATGCACCTGGTTCGTGATATCTTCAGTAAATTTATTCATTCACTCAGTGATGAATTAATAGAAGTAACTTCTGAACACAGTACTTTTATCATATAAGCAGAGTTTGAAGAAAACATGAATGCAAAGCAAATATTGAAGTCTAGTTAAATTTGTTTCTCACAGAGGTAGAGATTAGCAATTCTGTAACTTGATTCTGTATGTTTTAGGATTGATAAAATGAAAATGTTTATGTTTAGATACTGAGAAAGTTTAGATTTAATGTGCTTCATTGATCTAAATGATTCAGAGATAACTTTTTCCAAATCCTGACAGCTTAGCCCTAAAGAATGGTTTTATCCCAAAACCTATTCCCTTGAACTAAATGAAGCATAAATGACAAAGCCATCTTTGTCTCTGAATGAGACTTAGAGAAAATTAAGCCATAATTACTGTCAAAACAGCATTGAGGCAAGAGGACCTGACAGGAAAAGTCTATTTCTGATTGACAGTAGCTGGCCTGGGGAATGGGAAAGCTGCAGACACCATAACATAAGCTCCTTTTATGAATGAAATCATTTCAGCTCGCACATTTTTCCCTCACAAAAGCTTGACTCAATGGCAGGTTGAGTAAATATTTCCGAATATATGAATGAATAATATCCCATGAACCACAACCTTACCTATTCCACTCACTCTAGAACAGAGCCTTGCAGTTGTTGAAGCAAGTCTCTAGGTTTGCATCCCCAGGTATTGTACCCAACTTGAGGAGTTTTACGCCCCCATCATGTCAAGACTATCCTGTATTGGCGTAGCCATGCATGCATAGGAGTGGCAGATTGTGGGGGCATCTTTCTTCTTTCTGCACTATTCTCTGTAAACAAGCCTCATGTATGTGTTAAATGTCTGCTGAGTGGTGTCCATTTCAGTGATACATGTAGTGGGTAAAGTGCATTAAAATAAGCCCAATTGAATCATCTAATTCAGAAACCATTCTGCAACTGTATTTGTTTTGCATAGTCTTAAATGACTATGTAAATAATATAATAATAAAGTCTTTAAAGCAAATTTAATCATTTATATTATTATATCCCAAAGGATATATTTCTTTTAGCATATTCTAAAATTAATAAATTTTATGACATAATAAGGGAGAAAAATGCCTTAATTTAGTTTGAGCCAGTTTGTCTGTATTTAAGAATCAAAGACAAAGTTTACTTTATTGGATATGAAAGTTTGTAGCATGACAGCTTTTTTCATTTGTTCAATAAATATTTAATGAGTTTCTACTATGTTCCAGACATTGTAAAAACTGAGTACTCCAAATTAACCTTTATAGTATTTTACTGGTTACAACGTCTAATGATAAATACGTCATTCCTCACTCTGAACCTCAGATGGTGGCAAGGAGGTCAGCAACTTTGGGCAGAGTCTTCATTTTCTGGGGGCTTTCTGGAAGGAGGAGCTTCCATGTGAACCACAGTGAGAATATTTTCGTTGGGACCAAGAATAAAAATTTCTCTCATTTGAAATGGCTGACAATGACTTCTCTCCCCATCCTAGCATACTCCTAGTTTTCTTTGTTTTGTTTAAATTGTTTAAGGCCCTGTTTTTATGCTCTGCTAAAACATGCAACACATGGTGGCAGCTGAACAATTTCATTGTCAGAGTTGCGTAGGCTGGACCATTCCAGAGCTTTCTTAGAATTAATTAATATGCAAGCTGTGATTCAAGTGTATTTTTTTTTTTTGGGGGGGGGAGGGAAATGAAAATAGCCACAAATAAATTAATCATCAACAGAGATACTAATTGTGGACTTAGCCAAACATGCATTGTGAGTTGAACCTACATTCACAGATGTCCATTTTAGCAAAGAGGCTTCAGTTTCCCTAAATGTGAGGTGTTAAATGCTTTTATGAATATCTTTGACATTTCTTCTCAATCTTTCCTGTAAGAATGAAAATCAACCCTATTTTTGAGCTCTAAATATGAAGTTTAAACCCCATTGAAAGCATGATGTTATCTAAATATATTTTGTGGAAAAGGAGAAAACAAACCATTCTGATAAAATATAGGGTGCATTTATAAAGTTGCATGCTTTTACAAATCCCATTATTCAACATTTAGCAACAATTTAAGCAGCCTGATTTGCTAATGAGAATGACATTAATTCTATTTAAGTGTAAATTGAAATTATATCAGTGGGAAGCACATTTACATCCAGATTCATTTCAGATGAACAATAGTAATTCTGGTAAAAGATATTTTCTGAAATTTATGACTAGTTACAAATAGATTATCCTGTTCAATATTATGCTGTTTTTATTCAGATCACTGAGTCTCTAACTCTAACATACATGTCTACAAAATGCCTGTGTCTAAAAAAAATTGAAATGCTGAAAATATAACTTTTAGGGAAACTAAACATTAATGGAATATTTTAGAATTATTTTCAGATGTAATAGGGGAAAAACTCTTCCATGTATACTGAATATATATTTATTCATAACCTTATTGTCACAGTCAGTAATTGAATATATAAGTACTTGGGGAACAAGTCCTTTTAAGTCAGAATTTTATGTTGAATTAGTCATTTCTTTCCTGTCTCCCTTGCTAAATGGATTTGATCATGCCAGTTATGGGTTTTGGTCCATGTTCCCCTTTTTTGTACACATTTTTCTTTGCATAATTTTATTCTTTATTTTATTAGCTATAAAAATAACTTTAAGGAAAGCCTTTAATTATCTTTTAATTAACATATGTGTTTCTGACTATAAAATTAAAGCTTAGCAATTATAGAAAATACATAAAATTTTGAAGATTAAAAGTTACCTATAGCTCTAAAACCAGGAGATAGTCATTTTTAAACTTTCATTTTATTTCTGAACCCCAGTGAGCACTTTAATGCATAAATATTTGACACCTCCTATAAGAATTCCAAGGACTGGATTCTTAAAATGAGACTATGGCATCAAATAAATTGTTCACTTATAAAGTCCTATCCAGTTTTCCCAATACTTTCCAGTGAGGTTATACCAGTTTAAATATACACTAGATGTTTTATAAAAATGTCCAGTTCCCCCCACCTTGCCAACTTTGAGCATTTCTGTTTAAATAAGTGACTATTCAGTAGATAAAATATGCTATATAATTGATTCAAATTTCTATATCTTTCAATTTCTAATGAAGTTGAAATTTAACAGGCCATATGTATTTCTCTTGCCTCTCGATTTTTGTTTTGGATGTGCTAGAGTTTTTATTTCATATATGTAACTATTTCTTTATGTATTAAGGATACTAATCTTTTGCCACATTTGTTCATGTCTTCACAATTAAGTAGTAAGTAGTACAGTTTTATTATTCATCAATCATACTCATTGAGAGTCAGAAATTTTTGGCCCATAATCACACAGCTGGTGAATGGAAAATCAAGAGTCAAAACAAAACACTGTTCCTCTCAAAATGTTTTTACCTTTTAGGTATACCGTAATTTTCAACAAAATGTAATGAGGTCAACAAAAAAATAAATATTTTACCTCTGTGTGTGTGGGGGTGTTGGGGGATTGTCACTGTAGGTGCGGCATTTGAAATAACTCACTGGAAAATAAGGAGGATTTAGAAATGTAAAGATGGAAGGACTACCAAGGTTAAAAGAAGAGAATAAGGAAAATCACAGAAGTTAAAGTAGATTTTGTATGTAGGAAACCTATAGTCCAAACGTGAATTTATATAAGAATAAAGGGAAGTAACTATGAAAAGCCAGATTGGGGAAATATTTAGAATAGCCTGAACGAAATTTAAATGGTGTTTGTAACTTCATTATTTTTAGACAATTGTGAATCACCAACACTTTTTAAACAAATATAAAAGAGCTAGTGGTGACATGTGCTTTTAAAAATGATAGGACTGGATTGGAGGTGTGAAACTAGTGGGGACGTCCGTAGTTAGGATTTTACAGTAATAGTACAGATTTGAAAAATTACAATAATAGATATTATAGAGATAGAAATAACAGGATATAATTCCGCATTGAATGGTGAAGATGAAGGAGAGAAAAGAATTTAAAAATAACGTTTCTGGACCCAGTTACTTGTGAGATTGGTAATTTCATTATTTGGAAAAGAACACAAAAATGTAGAAGTAAGTAGATGTTCTGCTTTGGCTTTTAAATCTTGGGAAATTCCCTGATAGTAATCAACTTCATCAACATCTATTCAAAAGTCACTAGAGTAGAAATGGCACTTTCCAAAAGAATATTCTCTTTAGAATTTTAGCAAAAGAATGAACAAAATGTCAATTGCAAATTTCACAACTAACTACAAATATTTTTCGTTCTTAAGATCATATAAATGACATATTTGTAAGTGAGGAAATCAATACATAATCATAATGTCTGAATGGATAGTTCCTCAAGATCTCTAAAAGGAATCTGTCAACTGAGTCAATTAAATGTGTGCACAGATCACCGTGGAAGAAAAATGGTCACTTTGTTTTGCTGGATGTGTAAGCAAAGATGAAGTTAGCTTTCTTTCCCTGAACTAAATCTCATTTCAGCCTAAACCATAGTTGATTTTATGGTAACCAGGGAGATTACAGGATGCTTATATAGGAAATAATTTTTCCAATGTTACAAAAAGAACAAGTGTTTTATTTGAAAAGAAAATGTCTTATTTCTGTGGTTCTACTTCTCTGAACATTAGCCACAGTTTGTACATGTGAACCCTGTTTACAAAGAGAATGCACCAGAATGAATATAGTACATGAATAATTTAAAAGACCTTCTAAAACTTAAATGATCTCATTGCTTCATTTATTTCCTTTTTGTAGAGGGAATGCATTTTGGAAAACCAAATCTGTAGCATAATGTTAGAAATACCAGATGTTTATATCTATACAGGCAAAATCTCTTTGCAAACTGTTCTAAAGGACAGAAAATCTATTTACGCTGCAACTAATTTTTATAAGACATGCCAAAAAATTAAAGAGAAGGTTGTTGGGAAGACACTGAGTAGCACAATAAAGCAGTTACTTCTATTTGATTTGATTTGATTCTTCTGACTGCAAAATAAAATATTGCACTACAAAGTGCCTAGTCCAGAGCTTGGCAGAGAGTAAGCACTAAAAACCTGCTAATTTCTTTCCCTTCCTCTCCATTGTGCTAGAGAGTTCTGTTGTCTCTCTATCATTTCTATTTTCCTTTACACTTAATTAAACTGTCATTTTTGAGCAAGCTTGAAAAATATCTTTCTAATAGTAATTGATTCATTTTTAAGGTTGGTGACTCACCAAGAGATTTTCTCTTCTTGTAGCCCTAAGTGTGAAGAGCAGACACAAATTTAGACTTATCTAGCCGTTTTTCTTCATTGTTGGTTCCAAGTCAATTAAAAGTGCTCGAAGCTTCCTAGGGCCCCACGTAGCAATAATCTAGTTCTTACTTGAAACCAATTTCAATGACTTTTCCTGCAGTTGACAGTAATATAGCCCTCGTGATGACCAATTAGGTATTCCACATAAAAATCGCAGCTGCTTCAGTAGGAAAAATGATTACTGTAACATCTGGTAGTATACTGATAAGGTTATCAAACAGGAAACTAAATCTTGAAAATCAGCTGCTCTTTATATCAGCTTCTTTCAAGTCCCATAGAACTATTAATTCTAAGACATACGCACTATGAGTCAGCTCAGAGTAAAGGGGAAAAAAATCTAGCTGCACAATAGTAGTTCAATGTAAATCTATTTACAGGTCAGGGAAGTCATAGTTCAAGCATGAATTAAATTTTCATATTTCCCAAGGAACATTGCATTAGTCAGAAACTTATAGCACGATGAGGTTGGACACTGTCCTCAGAATTCACTGCACAACATTTTATAGGTGATTTAGTGATTAATATGTGCTTAAACATTGGCAATAAATACACCATTAAAATAAAGAATCAAATTTTTTAATGTACTGTAGTGTTTAATCTCCATGGGGAAAACATGGAGATACTATATTTCATGAAGAAGGTAAAACCAATTGGAAACAATAACATTAGATACCCTACATTTTACCTTACAAGTAAAAATATATTGATGTGCTAAATCTGCAAATGTGAAAAATTCTATAAGACATTGCAATTATTACCAAGAAATATATGATAATATTTTCATGTTCAAGATGGAAAAGAGAAGATATTCATAAACAAAGTAAGTTAACAAGGCAAATAAAGCAGTAAAGCACATTATAATAAATTTAAAAATTAAAAATTTTAAACCTCTGTAAGATGATCCAAAAGTTAATGCATAATTGAAAACACAAAAGAATATGCAAGGACAGAATGTGGTTTAGTAGCTTATTTTAAATTGAATTGCTACAAATCATATGATATGATCCATAGTGAAGGGATAATTAAAGGCAACTCAGAAAAGATAAAATACAAATGATTAATTATCATATGAAAAGAATCTTATCCTGAGAAATAATCAAGAAGTTTTTAGCGATTGATTTAGATAGAGAAGAAAGGAAAGAAGGAAGGAAGGGAGGGAGGGAGGGAGGGAGGGAGGAAGGAGGGAGGGAGGGAGGAAGTCAAATGTTCCTTGGACTGTAGTAAGTGGGGCACATTCATACCAAGCTGACAGTAGTCAATGAATTCAAAATGAAAATAAATAGCCTAGCAATTCTCTTCCTTAGAATCATCCATAAAGAAAACTCACACCTGTATTCAAGAAGAATGTAGTGCTATTCATAATTGAAAACAATGTCTCTTAAAAGAATAAAGCTAAATATGTAATACATTGTTAATAGTCTCTCTCTCTCTCTCTCTCTCTATATATATATATATATAAATTAAAGTTAGATAGATTGACAGCTACATAGATTTTATGGCAAAATTCTTCAGATATAGTCATAGAATAATATGTTTGGTATGCTATTTATATTTAAAAGTATTTTTTAATGTAGCAAATATCTATATCTATATCTATATCTATATCTATATCTATATCTATATATGTGTGTGTAGAACGAGAAGAAAATTCTGGCTTATTGGTAACTGGTCTGACATCTACTGAGCAATGAGAAGAGTGGAGTATAAGTTAGGGAACACCAAGGACTTGACATTGTTCAACGGCGTCATCAACTTTAACTGCAATGATTTAATTTATTGGAGAACACATCTGTGTATTATTTATGCAACATAACATATTTTATATAACTTTTTTACTTTAAACTGGGAGATTTGAATGAAATCTGAGACTGTTAATACCTTTGAATTATAAAGTGCAACAGTGACCATTTAAAGAGAGAATGAAAGAAAGTAAAAGGAGGTGGGGCGTGGGGGAGAGAAAGGAAGAAATAAAGGAATTGCGATGGTTTGAAGCTGTATGTACCCCAGAAAAAACATGTTCTTAAATTTAACACATTCCTGTAAGTGTGGACCTGATGTAAGTAGGATCTTTGGATGAGGCTTCTTCAGTTAAGGTGTGGCCCACCTCATATGAGAATGAAATTCACACAAAGAGAGAGAAAGCTTCACACAGAGAGAAAGCTTCACACAAAGAGAAAGCCAAGGAAGCAAGAAGCTGAAATTAACAACTCAGAAGGGAAGGGAGAAGCCAGCAGATGCCTCCATGGGCCTTGCCAGGTGACAGAGGAGCCCAGGTTCACCAGCAGCTGGTCTTCAGAAAGAAAGCATTGCCTTGATGAAGACTTGTTTTGGATATTTTCTCATTCTCAAACTGTAAGCTAAAAAAATCCTCATTGTTTAAGCCAACCTATTTCATGGTATCAACTTTCAGCAGACTAGGAAACAAAAACAGGAAAGTAGAAAGAAAAATAACTATAAATAGACATTAGAGATTTCCTGATTTTAATATCTGGAAATAAACAACAACAATATGCACTTATTTATCTGACAGAAAGAAAACATTAGTAAATTAGTTTGAGAAATGTTTCCCATCCCAATACAAAACTTTGTTTTTCATCAAAGGGACATTAGAAAACATGGAAAGTGTTTTCAAATACAATTTTACAAGAGGGAGAAATGCATGTTTCTTATATCTATCCTCCATAAATTTAGTTTATACTATAATGCTTTGTAGGCTTTTCTATAATATGACCCTCATTGTGATACTCTAGCTATCTAGGGGAAAATATTTGGAGAATCCAAGCATGGCTAAATGATATAAATGATACATATGGCAGACCTTGCAGTAGGCACTGCCTCAGAGGCAATGTATGATTGAGCTGCTAATTAAAAGGCTTAAAATTTAGATTTTGTTGACTAAAATGAAAGCCATAGTTTCAGAGACTATAAACAGGAGAAAGAACTTGCCATGATGCTACTAAATCTTGGGAATCTGATATATCTTTTAATCAAAATAGAATATTACTAAACTTCAGTATAGATTAGACATGAGAGGCACTTTTAGCTAACATTTTCAAAGTCATGTTTAATCACCTCAAGCATTTGCCCAAATAATTGAGAGCATATATTGTGTACTAAACACAATAAACAGCAGGAAAGAAAAAGGAACAATTTTAGCTAGTTATCAGTTAAACACTTTATACTAAAACATTGATTCCCAAAAATATAATCAATTTCATAAAGGTTGATTGTAAAAAAAAATTCTCATGTCTTAATTAGTCCTGTATTCACATGTATTTCAAAAGCCAGGGCCAATAGAAAAATATAACCCCAAATACCTAAGTTAATGAAGTATTCCTCAACTCATACTGCTTATCAAGTGATAAGCTTAAAAACAAACAAGCAAGCAAACAAAACCTGTTGTACTCTAGCTCCAAATTAGCCTACCCAAAGTAACTTAGAGAAGAAAACTTTCTATTGTTCCCTGAGTGTCCTATCTGGGAAGCACATAACCTCCCCTCCCTTGAGAGACCTTGCAAAAACATCTCAACCTTGCAGCTGTGTCCCAAGTTATCAGAACCTTGAAGTTGTGCAGACACTAGCTAACCGCCAAGA
>JAQZBX010023364.1:0-30893 GCA_029593785.1 Cabassous unicinctus | reverse complement strand
TGAATTCTTCTAACAGTGTTGTATAGTTCTCTGCATATAAGTCATTTACATCTTTAGTTAAATTTATTCCTATATATTTGATTCTTTTAATTGCTATTGTAAATGGGATTTTTTTCTTGATTTCCTCTTCAGATTGCTCATTATTGGTGTACAGAAATGCTACTGATTTTTGCACATTGATCTTATAATCTGCAGCTTTGCTGAACTCATTTATAAGCTCTAGAGGCTTTGTTGTAGATTTCTCAGGGCTTTCTATGTATAGGATCATGTCGTCATCTGCACATAGTGAAATTTTTACTTCTTCCTTTCCAATTTGGATGCCTTTTATATCGTTTTCTTGCCTAAGAGCTCAAGCAAGTACTTCTAACACTATGTTAAATAGAAGTGGTGAAAGTGGGCGTCCTTGTCTTGTTCCCGATCTTAGAGGGAAAGGTTTTAGGATTTCACCATTGAATATGATGTTAGCTGTGGGTTTTTCATATATACCCTTTATCATATTGAGGAAGTTTCCTTCTATTCTTATCTTTTGTAGTGTATTTATCAGGAAAGGTTGCTGTATTTTGTTGAATGCTTTTTCTGCATCCATAGAGATGATCCTGTGGTTTTTTTCTTTTGATCTGTTTATGTGGTATATTACATTGATTGATTTTCTTATGTTGAACCATCCTTGCATACCAGGGATGAAACCCACTTGGTCATGGTGTATAATTCACTTGATATGTTGTTGAATATGGTTAGCAAATATTTTGTTGATGATTTTAGCATCTAGGTTTATTGTTTGGTCTACAGTTTTTCTTTCTTGTGGTGTCTTTGTTTGGCTTTGGTATTAGGGTGATGCTGGCATCATAGAATGAGTTAGGCAATGTTCCCTCTACTTGTATTTTTTAGAAGAGTTTAAGCAGGATTGGTGTTAGTTCTTTCCAGAATATTTGGTAGAATTCACCTGTGAAGTCATCGGGTCCTGGGCTTTTCTTATTTGGGAGGCTTTTGATGACAAATTCTCTTTACTTGTGATTGGTCTTTTGAGTTCATTAATTTCTTCTTTTGACAGTATAGGTTGCTTGTGTGTTTCTGGGAATTTGTCCATTTCCTCTAACTTATCTATCTTGTTGTCACATAATTTTTCAAAGTATCCTCTTATGATACTCTTTATTTCTGTGAGGTCAGTGGTGATATCCCCTTCCTAGTTTCTAATTTTATATATTTGCACCTTCTCTCTTTTTATCTTTGTTAGTCTAGCTAAGGGTTTGTCAATTTTATTAATCTTCTCAAAGAACCACCTTTTGGTTTTATTTATTTTTTCTAGTGTGTTCTTATTTTCAATTTCATTTAGTTCTGCTCTAATCTTTGTTATTTCTTTTTTTCTCCTTCCTTTGGGGTTAGTTTGTTGTTCTTTTTCTAATTCCTCCAGGTGTGCAGCTAGGTCTTTGATTTTAGTGCTTTCTTCTTTTTTAATATAGGCATTTATAGCTATGAATTTCCTTCTGAGTACAGCTTTTGCTGCATTCCATAGGTTTTGGTACATTGTGTTGTCATTTTCATTCATTTCAAGGTAGTTACTGATTTCTTTTGTGATTTCCTCCTTGACCCACTGTTTGTCTAAGAGTGTGTTGTTTAACTTCCATATCTTTGTGCCTAATCTGGTTCTCTGTCCCTTACTGATTTCCAGCTTCATTCCATTGTGGTCAGAGAAATTACTTTGCATAATTTCGATCTTTATGAATTCATTGAGAGTTGTTCTGTGGCCTAGCATGTGGTCTATCTGGAGAATGATCCATGTGCACTTGAGAAGAATGTATATCCCGCTGTATTTGGGTGTAATGTTCTGTATATGTCTATTAGGTCCAGGTCCTCTAATGTATTATTCAAAGTCTTTGTTTCTTTATTGATTCTCTGTCAAGATGTTCTGTCTAATGGTGATAATGGTGTATTAAAATCCCCCACTATAATTGTAGAAGTATCTATTTCTCCACTTAGTTTTTCCAGTGTTTGCTTCATGTATTTTGAGGTGCCCCGGTGAGGTGCATAAATATTTATGATTGTTTTTTCTTCTTGGTAGATTACCCCTTTTATTAATATATAGTGTCCTTCTTTGTCTCTTACAACAATTTTGCATTTAAAGTCTATTTTGTCCAATATTAGTCTAGCTACTGCTGCCCTTTTTTGGTTATTGTTTCCTTGTAAAATTGTTTTCCAACCATTCACTTTCAGCCTCCTTGCATCCCTGGGCTTAAGGTGCATTTCTTGTAGACAGCATATAGATGGGTCATATTTACTTATCCATTCTGCCATTCTGTGTCACTTGACTGGTTGAATCCATTAACATTCAATGTTATTACTGTCAAGGAATTACATTAGCCATATTTTCTTTAGGTTTATGTATGCTATATGTTGTTTTTATTTCTCTTTTTGTCTTTTTAGTTGTTCTTACACTCTCCTCCAACTCTCTCTCCTGTTTTTTCCTTTCCACCTGCAGAACTCCCTTTAGTATTTCTTGAAGTGTAGGTTTCTTATTGACATATTCTCTTAATTTCTGTTTATCTGTGAATATTTTGAGCTCTTTCTCCTTTTTGAATGCCAGTTTTTCTGGATAGAGAATTCTTGGCTGGAAGTTTTTTCTTTTAGCACCTTAACTATATCATACCACTGCCTTCTTGCCTCTATGGTTTCAGATGAGAAATCAGCACTTAATCTTATCGAGCTTCCCTTGTATGTGATGGTTCTCTTTTCTCTTGCTGCTTTCAGTATTCTCTTTGTTCTGAGCATTGGACAATTTGAAAAGTATGTGTCTTGGAGTAGGCCTGTTAGGATTTATACTGTTTGACGTGTGCTGCACTTCCTGGACATGTATATCCATCTCCCTCAATAGGGTTGGGAAGTTTTCAGCCATTATTTCCTCCAACACACCTTCTGTCCTCTTTCCCTTCTCTTCTCCCTCGGGGATGCTTATAATGTGTATATTTGTGCATTTCATGTTGCCATTCAAATCCTTAAGTCACTGCTGAATTTTTTCTAACTTTTTATCTATCTGCTCTAGTATCTGTTTGATTTCAGATGTACTGTCTTCCACATCACTGATTCTTTCCTCTGCCTGTTCAAATCTGCTGTTGTGTGCTTCCAGTGTATTTTTGATTTCTTGGATTGTGCCATTCGTCACTATCATATCTGATATCTTTTTGTGTATGTTTACAATTTCTTCAGTATTTTCTCCCAGTGTCTTCTTAATATCCCTAATCTCTTCCTTCACTTCATTAAGTTGATTCATGATATTTGTTTGGACATCTCTGATTAGTTGTTCCTGTTCTGCATCTCTTCCTGGTGTTTAGTTTGTTCATTGGACTGGGCCATGTTTTCCTGTTTATTAGTATGGCTTGTAATTTCTTTTTGTTGTCTAGGTATCTGTTTATCTTGCTGGGATTATTCAGTTGATTAACTTTTCTCTCTATCCTGTGGTTTTATTTTGTTGTTGTTTTTGCATGTGTGGTAAGGTTTCACTTTGACACTTCATTCCTCTTATTCTATTCCCTTGTTGTTGTCTATGTTCGATTAGTTGTTTTGGCTTCTTCATCTCTCTGACTCTTCTGGGAGTTGTGAAGAGTGTCCTGGTTTGCTGTACCCCAAAGCGGGTTTCCAAGGCAGCCTCTGGCTTTTTCTCTGTTGTTTTAGTGAGACCTAAGCCTTATCTGCCTAACTTGTCCACCATCTTCCCACAATCCCCTCTTTATCTCTTTTCAGCCCCTTTCCTCTCTACCTGGGACCCATAATCTTTTAATTCATCTCATTTCTCTTCTCTCCATTCCTTAATAAATTACTGGCCTAACTAAACTGGCTTGCACTTAAAATTCATTTTTTGTATCTTAGCCAAGAGCCTAGAGAAAATCCAGCAACATAAGCAAGAATATTTCTAATAGAAGGGCCTGTCCAATCCCACACTACAAAAGAGAAACATTTCTCTCAGTGAGAAGGTGATTTATTGCAAGTGCACAAACAAGGAACTGGGGGAATCTTCCCCAAACCAGTTCAAAGTAAGAAGGGAGTCTAGAGTTTTTATAGGGGGAATAATGGTTGAGGATCAAGTGGCAATGACTGAGGGATGCATTTCTGCTATGTCGTTGATGACTCTGGAATTTTTTTACAGGGTCTCCTGTATTTTCTCCTGTATGCAAAATTCCTGTTTGACGTCTGGTTCACGGCCTTTTATCTCAGGGAAGTTGCAGATTTCCTGGGCTATAAAGTTGCTCCTGGGACCATTCTGTGCTTTTGCTGAGATGTTATCTTATTCCTGACTTTCCTGGGAGAAGAACTGGGAATTTCTGGTTATTGTCCTTCTAGGAACTAAGCTGCTGCTTAAGAAAAGAAATTTTTAATAAGCACATTTTCCAGCTACCTGACCCAGCTGTTTGCTAGGGTGGAAACTCTGCACAAAGTTGTTTTATACGTATACTTTTGCTCAGTGGCAGGCTCTTCTCCCTCTGGGTTGTATAAAAACCCAGTGTTCAGGCAGCACAGTAATCTTTCATCTGTGATGTGAAGTGGGCTGTGCAAGCCACCATCCACCATCCCTGACCTGAGCAGTTGGCCTCCCCAGGAGACCAGCCATGGTGGGCCCTTTCCCCCTGCTCTTTTGGACCTTCCTTGCAGTATAACTAACAAAGTGTTCATTTGTTGAAAAACTCTGTTGTGCTTGAGCCTGTGTTCCAATGACACATCATACAGCACCTTGTTCCACAGTTAGGTGCTAATTATTTTTCTGTTCCTATATATATATAGTCTTGTGCTTTGTTCTGGGATGAAGTTATGTTACATGGAAATAGTTTTATCCTTTTGAGTCTGGCTTTTAAAAGTTTTGTTAGGTGGATCTGGAGCAGTGTTCAATCTAGATTACTTATTCCCCAAAACTAAGGCATGACTTTCTGTGTACTCTAACAAATGCCCTGTGAATTGTGAGATTTCCCAGTCTGGCTTGTAGGAGCAGGTACTATTCTGGGTCTTGGATGAGCACTGGGCACTATTACCACTCATCATTTCAGGTGATTCTTTCCTTGGCTCTATAGTTTCCTCATATACATTCACCAGTGGATATTCAGCTGAATACTTGAGGGAAATGCCCTGCCAATCTTGGAAGTTCTCTCTGTTTTGGTTCAGAGTCTGTGATTATGTAGGAAAGTTGGACTTGAAGGATAGGTATACAGTCCATAGGTGAAGAGGAGACTGCAGTGCATCTAGGCAGGAGGAATTCCCAGAAAAAAAGTGATATAGACACCTAAAAGAACCATCTGAAGGAAACTCTTCAGGAGGTAGTAAGAAGACACATTCAGTTTAAGCTGAAGGTTCTGTGCTGTGAAAGAACACAGTCCTGGAAAGGTAGGCTAGTGCCTCTTACAAGGGCATTTGGTGCAAAGCAATGAAGGCTAGGTCCAAGTTTATCCATTTAACTTATATGTTTTAAGGATCAATCTATACTAAAGAGTGCTAGACAGTGGGTAGACACAGATACCTGAGTTTCTGCCCCAAGGAGAGCTTATCCTCATTGTAGGAGCTATAGCTGGACCAAAGCTCAGATCCAGGAGTTTTTACTTTATTCCTTAGGGATTAGGGATCTACTGAATGCCTTTTCAAAGAGCCCTGGTGAAATGAAAGCCATGCTTTAGGGAGAACTTGGCAGTTGTGTGTTTTATGTACAGAACTGGAAAGAACCTGGGTAAATCAGCAAGGAGAGCATTTCAGGATGTGATGTGAAAGGCTCAGATGGAATCAATGGGAGTGGGCAAGGAAAGGGCAAGTAACAAGAAGGAGGAGTAGATTGAAGTTGCAAAGTGACTTTATATGCAATGTGAAGGCAGGAGTCATCCCCAGGATGACTTGGAGGCTTTGAGGAGGCTTGATTGATAGGATGCTGGAACTAGGAATAGAAATAGGATGACAGAGAGGAGCTTGTTTCAGAATGTAGATGACAAATTTATTTTTAGGTGTTAGAGTTTTGAGGTGGCAGTGGGATACCAAAGTAGATATGTACAGCTGTTGGATGAAAATATGGACTGTAAGGAGAGGTCAGGGTTCAGGATACAGATTTGGGGATATCTGATGAAACTATACTTCAATTCATTCATTTAGCAAATGATTGGTGTTTACAGTTTGCCAGATGCAGAGCTCGGCATTAGGATGCAAAGACACAGAACTATAGCTCTGTCCTTGAGGCTCAGGTAAATGGGTGAAGCACTATACTCTGGTAAGGCTTATCTATGATAGCTATGCCTTAGTACAATGGCAGCACAGTGGAATGATATCCAACTTCGAGTGGGAGTTCTGGGAAAGCTTTCTGCAGGAGGTGTCATCTAAGCAGTGTCTTAGGACAAGTAGGGGTTCATCATGCAGAGAAGCAGATAAAGAGTATTAGAGGCAGAGTGAACAATATGTGAAAAGGTGTAGAGGCAAGACAGAGCACAGCATATCTGGGATCTCATTGGAGGGAAGCGTGCATGTGAAGGAGAGATAAAAGATAAAGCTGAAAAGCCAGACAGAAGGGTCTTGCAGGGCACTTGGTGACTTTGAGTTGCCTTGTAGGACATCCAAGTGGAATACTCAAAGGCACTGGACTCTATCCTGTGGGTATTGGGGTTGTCTGACTAATTTAAGCTTGGAGACAATGGCATCAGAATAACAATAGAAAGACTGCACTGGCAGCAGTGTAGTGAATTTATAGGAAGGGCTAAAGGCTGAAGTTAGGGAAACCAGTTACAATAATTGCCTCTGTTATTAAGGAGAAATGCTGAGGACCCAAACTGAGAAAGTGTCAGTGGGAATGGAGAAAAAGGGATGGTCAAAATTATTAAAGTGTTATAATAGGCAGAATTTCATGACAGATTGCATATAAGAGATTTGAATTTAGGGTCTATCAGCATACAGATGATGTTTGAGGCATTTGGAGGGATGAACTTCCCCAATGCATGTAGTGATATAAAAACAAAAAAGGGGCCTAGGCTGAAACCTCAGATACCCCAAATCGTAGGATTCCTGGAACTTCCTGGGCTTTCTGAGGAAGAAGACATGAAAAAAGAAGACCTGAAGGTGGAGGGATGAAACTAGTTGAATATTGCCATTTAAGGGAGCAGGAAGAGGACGGAAATTAGCAGAGGAAATAATGGAATGAAAATGAAGACGCTATGAAGCCATAGAAGCTCAAGGAGGAGTCTCAGTAGAGAAAAGGTGGTCGGCAGTGTCCTCAGAGGAATAAGAACTGAAAGAGTAGCACTTCTGGCCATTTGGGGATCCCAGGTGAACTTGGACAAAGCCATTTCAGTAGAATATTGAGCGACTACACCAAATAATTCGTAGTGGGGCTGAAAGATTTGGAGGAAGTGGATTTGGCACATGTAGGTCAAACCAGTTTTAAGCCTAGATATCTGGATTATAACAGAATTTCACATCTTTAATTTATTTATGTTTGCGAGAAGTAGGCAAACTCTGGAATAGAACCAACCATGAATTCTACAGTAGAACATGAGCCTAATGATGTTTCCTGGAGCGGATGTCTTCCACAGCATTAAGTGTATATATCAAAAACATCTTGTGGAAAACAATAATAAAGAAAAAGAAAACTAAACTCGGTCAAGGGATTGGACACAGTTTAAGTAAGACTGCATCATCAGCATTATTTTCTGAACTATGATGGTCCATAGCCTGTTTCTTTTGATACTACATTTTATCCTCTCATACATAGCCTTATGACTGAGATTGTCTGAAACTGAAAACAACCTTCTCTGCTCTTTAACATGTTAGTTTATTTCCTGACTTGTTGTGAAGCCTGCTCCTTCCACGTGAAGCAGCAGATGGCAGAAACCAAAGCTGGTGATAGGCAGGCAGGGTGGGCAGCTGTGTGGTGTCAAGGTTATGCCCGCACGTTATGGAAATGGATGATTGGCAGACGTTCAAACTGTGCCCACCCGGACACCTGAATAGCTCTTTTTATCTACTCCTAGGCCCAAAAGGGCTGCTTTCTCTGTAACCTACTTTAATGTAGACCTTTTTTGCACTTTAATTTCTGTCTTCCAATATCATGCCCTAAAACTTGCAGTGATGTGAATTAGTTGATACTATTGAAAATAAAAAATATGCCTATACACTATTTTGTAGTTTAAAATGTCCATTTATATATTTGATCTCATTTAATACTCAAATAAAAAATATGCAAAGAAGTCACTTTATGTTGTATAATAAGTGGAAAAGATACTAAGATTAAAAAACTATTGTTTAAAAAAATTTTTATGTTGTGCTACCATAAACTATTGGTTTTATCAAGACTATTCAGAAAGTAATATCTGATTAAAATAAATGCTGGGTTTATGGGAAAGATTAGAAAAGCCTACATAAAGATCGTTAGACTGCAAAATTTTGAGAAATTATTTTGGGGGTATCAAGGTTGTGCAACAAAAGATGAGCATATTATTGATCATTCTTAAGAAATTTTTATATTGTAAAAATGTTTATGAATTTAGAAAATTAAAGGTAAAACAAAGCAAATCTTTCAAAATTTAATCCCTTCTCTTTGGTTTATGGTTTAGAATTTAATTTTTTAGTGGTGGTGACAAGTTTAGATACACACTCTTTCTTAGCCCTCCTTGTAACCAGGGCTAAATTTTCAGACTTAAAATAAATCAGCATATATGTCTGACAAGTCCATACATTGCGGGGGTTGTGGAACTGGCTATTTGAAAGCACATTTAGAACATGACTGGAGTTAACTGGAGTCTATGACTGAGGAACTGAGTTTTTCTGCTTGGAGAAAATGAACATAATGGGAACTGGAGTCTTGCTGATATATATAAATATATATATTTTAATTAAAGGTAATTATAGTGAAGGGGTAGAACTGCTTAGAGAATGGTGTTAAGTCAGAAAAATTAGAATCAACACTCAATGATTTATTAGAAATTATTAACTAGCAGAAACAAAAGTTAGAATTTATTGCAAGATGACATTTTGTTCCATCATCAAAATATTATGTCTTTTCCCAAAATGCCATCAAACCATTAACTGGTCAATGTAGTCATTTTAACCACTACCTTTTTGAGATGAATCTATGCTGAATAAATGGATTCTTCAGAGAGGGTTTGGGATCACAGTTGCAGTATTTTGGCAAATTTAAATACAAATTGCTAATGGTTTAAGAAATATCTCAAATTCAAACCAATATTTACCTTTTTTCTGAAATAGATGACTATGCTTATTTTTTCCTACAGATTAAAAAAAATGCATGAGTTGCTTTTGACACAAATTACAAACACGCATAATTTCCCTGGGATATGTTTCAGTCTCTAGTTTATGTGTTCTTACATTTAACTAGATATCGTCAAAAGAAAAAAAAAAATCTAGTTCAGGGCTCAAATTAAAAGTAAAAAGCTATCCACAGAGTGCTTGGTTCATAAAAATAAACAGAGCATATGGGCTTCTGCTGCAGATGTTATACCCTGGAGTGTGCCCCGATTTCTTTTCAGCTGAAAAGAATAGCAAAATCAGATAGATGTGTAGTAATATATGAGTTACATTGGAGTGAACTCCATTGTACAAATAAGACAAGAGCATTTGTAAATAGATTTTTCCAACCTCTGAAACTACCAAAAGAAACTTTGTCAAACTACATATTACTTTCAGCTTTTTAGAGAGCAACCTCCCCCAAACCTGTTAGTACCCTTTCTTTCCCTTCACTTGGTTCTCAGAATGCGTTCTGCCTGTAAAGAGCACTGCACACTTGTATATGCCCTTTCTGGATTGAAAGATGAAGAGTGGACATTTTGTTGAATACTTGCTATGTGCTAGACTCCTTCTCCTACATTCAGTTACTGTTTACAGTTTAAGAAAATCCCTAAACTCCAATATCTGCATTATTTTTGATATAGTTGACTCTGCTTTTTCCAGATTTTAGGGACTAATCTGTGAATTTAACATCATCCTTACCATAACTCTTCAATCTGCAAACCCTTATTGAACATCCACTCTGTCTGGGCTTGGTGAGTAAGGTATCATTTCATTATCTTTATTTGTTCCAGATGAGCAGACTCTTAGAGGTGGTTCTTGCATGACAGCACAGCAAGGATTTAAATCCTGGTCTGTCTGATCCCCAAGCCCAATCTCTTTCCTGCACACAAATCACACACACACGCCTGAGTGCACAATTAATGTTCTCTCCTCCTCCCATGCCCAGGAAACTTCCCATTATTTTTGGAAAGGGGTAAAAGGAGACCTGTGTGGAGGAAAGTCCTCTAAGAGGGTCTGATTACAGATGCCGTTTTTAAAGTATGAAGAGCTCATAACCCTAATTCTCCATAGAGGTATTTGCATTGTAGAAGAGGAGCTTTACTAGCTATAGATGAAGGGGATCCTTTTAAAAAATAAATTTTTAGAGGGACCATCAAGGCCACAGCATGATGAAGGTGGGACCCCTAGCTGTGGAGTCTGTATCGTGGCAGCACTGGGTCGATTTTCACTAAGCATCTGCAAAACCTCATGAACAGTAGGGTACTTACAAATATCCATCTAATGCTGGTGCACACAACATCAAGATTTTTTAGATGGTTCAGTTTTGCTGATGGATTAGTAGCTACAGCTACTGAAATTATTAAACTTGGACTCTGGCTCACTTTCAGATGTGCTTGAGATAGTTTATAGATGAAACCTGGTATAAGGTAATATGCATCAGGATAAAATCAACTCTCTAAAAAAGGGGGAAGAAATCAGGAGTTTCAGGCATCACATTGACTCTGTTTTCTGGAAGCAAAAGCAAACCAAGACAGTGGTTTGTTTGATGACTAAGCCCTTTTCTACAACTAAATTTGAGCAGGAATTTGTTTCATATCCTTGTGTGCAGGGCACCAAGTAGGATTAGAAAATATATTAGACCTGGTTTATAAAAGCTACCAAACCTGTTCAGTTGGAGGGTTTGCATCTTGACCCTCTACAAGGGCAGAAGTCACAGCATAGCGAATGGTTTTCAATGATCAGATAACTCAAATGAACTCTGGGCAAGTGTACTCTTGTTCCATTCCCAATAACAATGGCCTTAACATGCAATCACACATTCTAAACTGAACATGGAAATGAACGGTATAAACTCCAAATTGAGAATTCCCTGGTTATCATGAACTCTCTGTATTGCCTTGTTTTCATCAAAATCTTTGATCTATTTCTTTCTGTCTTTCCTTCTTTTTTTTTTGGAAAGGGAGTAAAGAATTTATTAAGAAACAAGAAAAGAGGAAGTGGATGTTGCTCAAGTGATTGAGCTCCCGCCATTCTACATAGGAAATCCCGGGTTCAGTTCCTGGTGCCTCCTGGAGAAGACAAGCAAGACATCAAGCTGGCATTATGGGCTGGCACAGTGAGCTGATGTAACAAGATGATGCAGCAAGGAGACACAAAGAGGAAACACAATGAAAGACACAATAAAGCAGGGAGCGGAGGTGGCTCAAGAGATTGAGTGCCTCTCTCCCACATGGGAGGTCACAGGTTTGGTTCCTAGTGCTTCCTAAAGAGAAGACAAGCAGACACAGAGAGCACATAGCAAATGGGCACAGAAAGCAGATAGCGAGAGCAAAACAACAAGGGTGGTGGGGGGGAATAAATAAATAAAATAAATCTTTAAAATAAAAACAAAGAAACAAGGAAAGAAAAACATTACACAACCCTAGACATGGGTTGCAGGCATGCTACAGAGTGAGATGTGCATATGGGGCCCCAGATTAGGCTTTTTAAGACCTTTCCTCCTCCCCCTTCCTAAAGTTGGGGAGGGGCCCCAGCTATTTGCTGTTCTGATTGGTTGCACCACCTGTTTGTTCTCAGGGAGCCAATGGGAAGGCCTGTTGTTTGGAGTTATCCAGTGCTTCCCCTTGACCCTGGAAAGAGTTCCAAATGAGATCTCATGGCCAGGGTCTAGGTGGGGTCTTTCCGGCTTTGTTCTTAGTAACAGGGGGTTTCCAGGTGGGGTCTTATGGCCATTTTTCTCTGCCGGGTCCCAGCTGCCTTTCCTCTTTCCCTGTACTAACCTGCCTCAACTCACCCTTCAGAAAATTTACATCCTTATTCTTAAGGAGGAGCTGAAGGGCAATGGTCATTCTTCTGTAGCTGCTTCCTGCTGGTTAGGGGGAGTAGTTCCTGCCTGACAGGGTGTAAAACCCTCAGGCTATTCTGTTAAGGTTGAGGGAAGATGCATCCAGCACCGTGGTTGGAGCTGAATGAAATCTCTTTATGACCAATATCTTGTGACTAATATCTCTTTCTGGAAGGCACTGATTCTGGAAGAAATAAACTTAACTAGAATTTAAGATGCATGGTCCTACTAAAAGGATAAAGAAGATGGTGGTAAGTAGGCCCAAAAGGGGGCCAGCTATGGCATACTAGACCACAAGAGTGAGAAAGGCCAGGTGCCTTCAGAGGCTGCATCCTCCCAAAGTTGATGGGAAAACATTCTTCCTTGAGTTCTTTTATACTTGGTTAACTCTAGGGAGGGATTGTGGTAGACCCGCTGGGTTTGGTATAAATTGCCAACCCCAGTTCCCATAGTAGTGGTTATGCCTAGGACAGCTAGCAGAGGTATGAAGAGAGGGACTTCCCTAGACATAAACTTACAAAGACAGTATAGGCAACAACAAGACAAGCATATGGCAAGCAAAATAAAGATAGTACTTAAGAGAGTCATTCCTTTATCTTATAGGCACAGTCATTAACTAATTAGGAAATGAATTAAGTTTACCCAGACTTTTAGCATGTTCAATATCCTTCTGCTTATGATCTAGAGTAGAAGAGATATTATCATATTCATCAGGCATATAGGGACAGTACTTAAATACTAATCAATGCAAAGGTTCCGCTTTGAGCTGCAGTTAGTAGCTCTAGGTTTGCGATACCATACAGGTTGACTCTCTATGGAAGCAGGTCAAAATGCCAATTGTGTTTGTTTAAGTTCTACTCACATTATTCTGGTAATTATTGTTCCACTTGGTATGTCTTTCACACAGCCAGCATGCTGCCAGCACTGTTGATTCTAGAGAGAGGCTAGGAAGGTAGGTTTCAGTGTTTCACTGGCTTGGTGCACAGCACCCTTTGGCACTATGAAACGGAGCCAGTCTGGAGGCAATATCCATTGTGAATCTAGCCATATCGAGCTATCGCCAGCTGCTGAAGTAGTCTAAAACTATGATGCACTCTTCATCCATTTCAGGAGCATGTCCAGATGTGGTAGGTACTTTTATTGTTTTAAGGGTTGTAGTGACTGACTTAGCCAATAACACAAATGGAGGGGAACCATGCAGGGTATTTGGGCCTGGTTTGAATGCACAAGAGAGTTTGGCAATAATAAAGTCTATCTCTTTTAATTTTTATACACTTTCTAAACACTTTAAATGCAATTAATAACATATCAAATGAACTTAACTATTTTTAGTACTTTATTTTTTACTTCTACACCTTACCACAATTACGTTAATTAACAGGTATTTTACTTTAGAAGTACAGGAAAAACTACATTATTTTATGAAAACCTAAGATTCCCAATGGAATCAAGGATATCTTACCCTTATCATTACTTTAATATGCAGATTGAGGTGGCCTCTGACAGGTTTCCTTGTTATGAAGTTACTTTTTGTTATTAATATCAGTTTAGGTTTCTAATAATGGCTTCTTGGATTTAGCCATTTAAATGCTTCGGTTTAGAAGATGTTTTACAAACTTCTTATAATTAACCATAACCACATAGACTAGTTACTTTACATTTAAATAAGCTTATTAAGTTACAGTTAGCATAATGAAATTTACCTTTGTCAATTTAAAAGGCTTGCCTTACATTCCTCATTCTGTTCTGTGAAAACTAGTCATTTCACTTTAGGAAAGATCTACCTTTCCTTCTTTAACTTTAATTTCATTAAACACAAACTTGCAACTTTCATCCCCTTAAAGATTTAATATATATGTTAATTAATTTTATTAGTATCCTATAAACCTAGGAAGATTATATCCAAGCCAAATAAAATTGAAACAATTATAGTTTATGCAAAGATTGTTCTTTATTTCCTACCTCCATAGAAGGCTAAAACCTCTTTTCTTTAAAAAAAAAAATTCTAAAATTGTGGGTAATTTTAAGAGAATACTGACTGCTAGGTTCTGGAATAATTATAATTGTTTAACTTGTTTTAATTATAATTTAGAAAAGATCCTTCCATAGCTTTCAATGACAATTTCTTTACTTTTTGAAATTTGACAATTGGATTATTAATTACTCTCATTTTAAGGCTGTTAAAAGGTTTAAATTGGTGAATTACAGGACAAACTATGGCTCTTAATTCCCCAGCATAGCAGATAAAAGTTTTAAGCCAAACTTACATTTCCCTACCTTGTTAGACACAAGAACACACAACTCACTCATGTTGCTTAAAATTTTCATTCTCTTACACAATAAATTTAACTGTAAAATAAATAACTGTTGTCCTAACTCCATGTGATTTTTTTACATCAAATCTACTTGCAAGATAGTATTGTCATATATATTAGAAAGATCTCTTTAAAGGCTATTTTTAATTAATCTGCACTGTGGCCATGCAGTTTTGTACAAAAATTCTTTTTCACCCAGAGTCTGTTGCCACATGTTGATGCAAGATGGCTGCTGACATCTGAAAAATTCAGCCTTCCTCTTCCTCTCAAGTGGTTCCAGCTTCTTCCAATATCAGCTGTAGGCTGTGATAAGTCTTGTCTCTTTCCGGGGCTCATTTCTTTCCAGGCTCAGCTGCACTGCTCTCTCCATAAGGCTAGCTGTAAACTATTAGGCAAATGGCTCGTCTCTCTTTCCAGGGCCTCTGCTGTGTATAATGGAGCCTTCTCTCTTTCCTCACGTATCTGCTTCTCTGCGTGCTTGCTTCCTGGGCTCCAGGATCAAAACTCCAACTAACTCCTCTGCCTTGTTTTCTCTGTGAATCCCTACCCACCAAGGGGGTGAGGACTCAATGTCCTACTGACATGGTCCAATCAAAGCATTAATCATAATTTAATCAAGTAAGAGTGAAACCTCTGAATCCAATACATTCTAATGTACGCAGAGGAACAGACCAATTTACAAACATAATCCGTTATCTATTTTTGGAATTCATAAATAATACCAAACTGCTACAGCTATTAACACCAGTGGCAGGACAGGAGACAGGGTTGTCTAGAATCTGCCTTTCTCCAAGCTATGGGGAGCAGAAGTTCCCATGGATACAAACAGGGGAGAATAGAGTAGTTATCATTACAATAGTGAGCAAGTACACCCAAGAGTGAGGCCAGTCCTGAAATAACCATAAGCAAAGGCAAACTGAGTTTAGAATTATCATCACAATAGCAAGCATACAGAAGGGTGAGGCTTGACTTGAAGTGACCATAAACAAAGGTAAATTTAATTTAGAATTATTATCACAATAGTAGATCTAGGGGAGAACTAGTCTCAAAATAACCATAATCAAAAGTAAGTTCAGTTTATAATTACCATTAGTACAGCAAGCATACACAAGGGTTAGGCTAGACCTGAAGTAACCATAAACAAAGGTAAGTTAGTCTAAGTTTACCATCACAATAGTAGGTCTAGGCTAAATCCACCCAGTTATAACAGTTTCAGATATTATCCTTTTGCTGATTTATAATATAAAGGCATTTATATAATGATCTTAACTCTTAGTTACAGTTTCTAGTAAGTTTTTACTTCAAAGCAAATTGGGCACTTTCATTTATTAACTAAGCAATTAAAACTATTTTAATAGTAAACTTAATGTTGCTAAGTTTTCCCACTTTTTCAGTTTTTGTCCTAATTCCTGTGATTTTTACATCAAATCTAATTGCAAGATAGTATTGACATTTAAAGACTCATTTTTAGTTTACCTTTTACCTTTATACAATTTGTAACAGGGGTACCCCAAATCTGATTTACAAGTTCCTAGGCACGAGCAGGATGACAAAGTTAAAGTAAGCACAGATTAGAAGAGAAGAGAGAATTTTACACACTTAGCATAGGGAAAGACCTGACTTTAGAATCACCTTCACACAAAGCTCCCAGTGTCCACCCATGGCAGAAACCTCATGTGGAACCCTTTAACTTCGTTCCCTGGGCAGCTGCTAGGCACAGAGCTAAGGGGTCCAGGGAAGCCCTGCCCCCAACGAGGCACGGATTGGAGCTGCTCTGGGGCTGCATCCCATTAGTTACCTCCCACAAGTGGTACAGTCTTGTGGGCTTTTTTGCTGGAACTATTGGAGTGTTGCAAGGGAATAGGCAGTGAGCTAGGAATAACCAGGGACTTTTAAAATCATGGGCCGGAGGCAGGGGAGAGGTTTAGCAACCAGCTTAGATCTTGATTCCCTATTCATTCCCCTTATTAGGCACAACTGAGGCTAGAGAGGTGCAGAGTAGGAAATTAGGACCTATGTTAATTAAGAGTTTAACAAGGGGAGTGGATATGGCTTAAGAGTTTAACAAGGGGAGTGGATATGGCTCAAGCAGTTGAGTGCCTGCTTTCCACATGGGAGTTCCAGGGTTAGGTTCCCAGGGCCTCCTAAAAACAAAAAAACAAACAAGCAAACAAACGACAAAAGAACTCGGGAGAGCCCATGTGTCTCAGTGATTGAGTGCAGCCAGGTTCCCAGGATCAATCCCCAGCCCCCCGTACCTCAAAAAAAAAATTAATGATCTTACCTGCAGTATCAAGGGTCACCTGAGGTTCCGCCTGGTTGATGATTCATGCGTGACTTCAGGTCCCTTTTGTCCAGGTCTGGGTGGTGAAGGCAGCTTGGGGCCAGATTCCTGCTGACGTGGAGCTTAGATTTGGATGGCCCTGAGGTGACGGTTCCTTTAATGGGGCAGTTTAAAGGTGAGTCTTTCCAGGACCCCGTGCCCACTGCTCCTTACCTTCTCCATCTTGGTGGCATTGACCTACTTCTTAATATTTTAATACATGCCCTTTCCCAGGCTATTGGTTTACAAATTACCTAGAGACAAAAGGCACAGACCAGTGAGGCTAACTCTGTATCTCATAATTGCTTCTTTGGACATTTTATGACCCTTTTAATGGGTGAGTTCCATAGCAAGATAGGGTCTCTTTGCCCAGCATACAGAGTGGAATTTGATATGTTACAAATACTTATGGGACTAAAAGAAGACCCTGGGCAAACAGTCATTCTGAGCCCAGGATGGGTTGGGGAGCTGGGTCTGATGTTTTAGTTGACTATTGCTGGGAAACAAATCACCCCAAAACTTAGTAGAAGACTGTATCCACAGGCAACTGAGCAATGCTTTTATGGCCCTATACCTGGTAAATTCCTGTCTTCAGAGACATTATTATTTAGCGTTAGATAATATAATAATTATAATTTATTATAATTAGATAATAAAAGCAAAGAAGTTTACAGAGGGCTGAGGGAGAATTTTTCTGCTCCATGGTCCATTTGTGATATCCATTCACATCTCATTGCAAAGAGTTACATCAGCCTATTAACATCTTGAATCATCCTTAATGCTGTCTGAGTGTGGGGTGCCAGATGGGTGGGTTATATGTGGGGGAAGGAAGGTGGGAAAAGTCAGTATTCTGGGGAACTGCCCAAGAGGCTGCATGCCCATCTCTTCAAAAAATCACCTTTTCTCTTTTCTTCATGGGTTTCCTACCCACTTCCCTACCAATTTGAATAAAACTAACTTAAGGAAAAAAACAATAAGACAACAATAAAAATAGCAACAACCATAGAGGACAATGGGATAGAAGTACTCTGAAAGAATTCCATTTATTAGAATTCTAGAATTGGGGTTTTTCACAGGAGAGCAGAGAGAATAAAGGTCAACTTAACGAATGCATGGTATATCTAGTCTCTTGGGACCCTGATTTCAGGAGAGAAATACAAGGGAAAGAGCAACGAACAGAGTGTAGCAGAGAAGATAATAAAGAGAGAAGGAGGGGGGAGGGAGCATCAAGGAGAAATAGAGAAAATCTTGGAAGAGGCTGCTGTTGGGGAGGAAAATACCAATTGCTTCTAAGCATATTCCTCTCCATTTAAAGGATGAACATAAAATTATACGTAAAGTTTACAGTAGTGCATTTTCTGTGAGCTAGAAGATGGAGGGTGTCAGAAGAGAGGATTGTGAGATAAGTATGCATAGTTACAAAAAATGCAGGGAGAGGGTCAAGCGCAACTTCTATGGCAGCTTAAAAGTAAAAAAAAGCCTTATGGATTGGGCTTTTCTTCACTTTTTTCAAGGCCAGTATTTTTGCTGATGGGATTCCAATGAATGCTCCCACACAAAGAAGAATTTTTCAGCAAAGGAAATTCATTTCTGAAAACTCCCTGTGGATTAAGATATAACCAAGAAAATACTGGGTAGTGATTCAGACTGTAGTATTGGAGCTAATTCCTGGCTCTCCCAACTTACTTGTGATGTGAACTCAGCAAGTCATTTGCCCTCTTTCAGCTTCATTTTCCTCATCTATAAAATGGGGATAGCAGAACATACTTCTTTTGGCTGTTGTGAGCACTAAATTGACTATATGTGCAAAGTCCGAGCACATTAGACTATAGAACATACAACAGCGGGTGTTACTATTACTGTATTGTTATTAGTAATAATACATTTCAACTTTCCCCCTTCTCATTCTTTATTCTTTTAATTACCACTCCAGCCTACCCCTGGCCCCAGGGGTATACCCTCTGACAGTAAAATAAAAATGTATTTTTAACACGGTACACTGATATTAATGAAAAACCTCTGAGAGGTCACACATGAAAATGTTTTGGCAGAGATGCAATGTTTACTCAGATATACTGGCTAAGCCACAGAAAACTTTTCCATTTTACTGCCTCTCAATTAGCTCTAATTCTTGACTCTACTGCTTCTGCTTTTGGAGTGAAAGGGTTTTCGATGGTCCACTGGGCTGCTGGATTAAGCTGTACTTAAGTTACTTATATGCAGAAATAAACTTGTCTTCTTTCCTCCTAGCCTTCCTGCACAATGGCACATTCCACCTAATTACATTCTTCTCAGTGATTCTCCAGGGTCTCTGGATAACAAGTAGAAGCAATGTTACAGGACATATGCTTTTCCGCACTATTGGCCCCTGTTATCCATGGGCCTAACACTGAAGCTGAACAAACAGTCCAGATCCAAAGGTGAAAATCTACTGGTCATCAATTGCACTGAAGTCTGAACTTGATTAGAGTGCCATTTCCCTGCCCTTTCCCCTGTGCCCGTAAAGAAAGTTCCAGTTCTGAAATCCCAAAGAGACGCTGCTTGATTTAAGCTCTATGAAATTCTAACTGAAAGATGATAGAAAGGAGAAACCAAGCTGATCAAATTTTCCTTAGAAGCATTGGCCTGTTTCACCGATGGTAATTGGCTGAGCTCTGGTTTGCACTCTGACAAGCTACAGGAAGTTGCCAGAAAGAACTCCCAATAAATAATCCAATGCTTTGGAAAACACAACTTTTCATGCTATCTGGTATTTATTTAGATGAGATCTAAGAGTCATATAGAGAAGACTGGCTAGTAAGTGAATTGGGGTGATTTTTGGGGAAGTCATAGCTATTGGTTAATTACAGAAAGAATTCTGATGCCATACAGTTGTTAATTGGATGAAGGACGTATGGAACGAAAGTTGGTTTCTATTAAAGCAATGTAATAGAGAAAGAAGCCGACAACAGAGAGTATTACTTTCCCTTTCAGGCACAGATAATTTAACCTATTTATTGGAACATTTTGTAAGAAATGAAGGAGGGAAAAAGCCCTCACAGGTGTCCTTTTAATTTAATCAGTGGACTTGGTATTGTGACCAAAATTGCTTAGGCTACAGGACCTTCTGCTAAAAGGGCACTGCATAGAACCATCCCCTGGAAAGGCATCAGGAATGAAACCGTTTGTGGCATAAATAGGGAGATGAATCTTAAATGGTTTACTCTGAAAATCTGATATGAAAAATAAGAAAAATCATCAGAGCATTTCAAGTATTTCACAGTCATATACCAGTCCACGCCAGCTTTACCAAGTCTGATGTACCCACGCACAGGACAGCCCACAATAGCTCAATGGGTTTGGATGAAATTGAAAATTGGAAGCAGAGTTGAGGATACCATGATGCACAGAGAAGACCAAGAGACTGAGGCCTCAAGGGCTTTAGTGCTCAGGAGGATCCCAGCTGGTCCTGAGCACAGAGCAAAGAATAAGTGTGAGGGAGAGCACACATGTCGTGGCAGCTCCAAAGTCACGTCTTTGTTCATTCTTAATGCACCAAGAATAGGGAGCAAGACAGAAATTAATAGTGGTTCTTGGACTTCATCTATCAAATGGTAAATGTCTCTCTCTTTTGGATCTTGTATCAGTCAGGGTTTTCAAGAGAAACAGAACTGATGGTTTGTGTGTGTGTGTGTGTGTGTGTATGAGTTCATGTACATATAGATTCATTTATTCACTCACATATATAGATGCATTTGTTCATTCACACATATAAGTAGATTCATATGTAGATAGATTCATATGTGTGTGTATATATGTACATATATAAATATATTTATATATAAAGAGATTTATTTTTAAGGAATTGGCTCATGCAATTGTGGAGGCTGGCAAGTCCAAAATCTGTAGGGCAGGTTTGCAGGCTGGAAACACAGGCAAGATTTTATGTTGCAGTCTTGAGGCAGAATTACTTCTTCAGGGAACTTCAGTGGGTTTGCTTTTAAGGCTTTCAACTGATTGGATGAGGCTCATCCACATTACCCAGGATAATTGCCTGTACTTAAAATCAGTTGATTGCAGAGTATAAGCATATCTATAAGATACCTTCAGAGCAACACCTAGACTGTGTTTAATTAAATAATTGGATATTATAGCCTAGCCCAGTTGACACATAACACTAACCATCAGAATCATTAACTCAACTTTTTGTTGTTTGTAAGGTGCCTTACATCAAAGCAAGAAAGAAATTCCAGAAATGAGTTTCAATTCTGTGCTTAAAATATTTAATGAGCAGCTAAGTACCAGCCACTTCTTCTGTATCTGGGTGTGTTAATAGCTATGGTAGATTGAATTATGTACCCTGATTTAGACATGTTCTTGGTCTTGATCTGCATTCCTGTGAGTGTGAATATGATCTCTTGAGGGTGTTACTTTAGTTAAAGTGTGGCCCAACTGCAGAAGGGTGGTTGTGAATACAGATTTCTGGAATCCTTTATAAGTAGAATGAAATTCAGACATAGAGAGAGAAAACCACGGGGATGGTCCACAGAACCTGGAAGAGAAAGGAGAGGGTATATTGTCATGTGACTGAACAACCAAGGAACCCAAGGATTGCCAGCCAGCCAGAACACTACCATCCCTGGGATGAAGCAAACCTTCTAGCCTCTGAAACTATGAGCTAATAAATTCTTGTTGTTTAAGCCAAAAGACAATAAGGATTTGTGAGGGCAACCTAGCAAAATTAAGACGATATTAGATACTGGAAAGTAGGGTGCTGCTATTACAAATACCTGAAAATATGGAGAGGGTTTTGGAATTGCATAATGGAGAAAGGCTGGAAGAATTATGAGGCACTTAATAGAAAAAGCCCAGATTGCTTTGAAGAGACTGTTGGTAGAAATATGGATGTAAAAGGTACTTCTGATGAGGCCTTAGAAAGAAATGATAAATGTGCTTTGGGAACTGAAGGAAAGGCGATCCCTGTTATAAAGTAGCAGAGAACTTGGTGGAATTGTGTCCTAGTGTTGGAAAGAAAGTGAAACTTGTAAGTGATGAACTTGGAGATTTAGCTGAAGAGATTTCCAAGCTAAGTGTGGAAGGTCAGCTTGGTTTCTTCTTGCAACTTATAGTAAAATGCAAGAAGAAAAGGATAAGCTGAGAATGAAACTCCTTAGCACCAAGGAACTGGAAATCGATGATTTGGAAAATTCTGAGCTTGTCTGGAGAGTGTGCTCTGAGACAAGGACCAGACGTGGCTCTATCAGGGACCCCATACGTTTCTGGAAAGTGAGCTCCGAAAGAACAGGACACCATGGGAGGGTTTTAATTAAACAGCTCTTTGCTGAAGAGGGTGTGGCTGAACATGGATCTAGCTGGACATCCCAGAGGAAGTCAGCATGGGAAATGCAGTTATCCAGGATGGATCTGTCAAGAATCCTTTCGTCTGATTGTTTGGACTCCTGTGAACTTACATACAGCTGACAAGGGTTTTGCAAAATTTGTATGACTAGAAGCACTGACATCCTGGACTGAAAGGGACAGAGAAGGGATGAATTGAAGGAAGAATGACTTCAAGGTCAGAAACATGGAAGCAGACTGGACTGAAAAGATCTCTCAGACCACGTGTGTGGAGAGGCTGATCTACCCCCGAACTTGGACAGGACAGGCCATCTGCCCCTTTTCTTGGAGGGCACAAGGCTCCTCTCTGATGTTAGGGACACTTTGGCCAACCCCCAAAAGACTGAAGAGAGTGGGGTCTATGACTGCATGCTTGGAGAGAACTCTGCTGCTACCCCAATGCTTGGAAAGGGTGGGGCCTGCATCCAGGTTTCTGGCAGAGCAAGACCTCCACTCCAGTGCTTGGAGAGGCTGGGACCTTTAGGGAGAACATGGCCTCTGGGAAAGTAATTGGAAAAGGTAGAGCTGCCACTCTAGAAGGCCCTGAGGGCATAGCATCAAGCCACAGGTCCTTTCAAATCTTGAGATCTAATAAAGTTTGCCTTGCTGAGTTTTGGACTTGTTTGGGACCTGTGACTCCTGTTTTCCTTCCAATTTCTCATTCTGGAATGGGAATTTCTATTCTATGCCTGCTCCACTATTGTACTTTAGAAGATATAACTTGTTTTCCAGATTCAGACAGAGAGGACAAACCACACCCATAACGGATTTTGATGAGACCTTGTATTTAGAGTTGTTACCTAAATGACTTAAGGCTTTGGGCATGCTGGGATTGGGTGAAGTGGTAATTTGCATGTGGGAAGAACATGTCTTTTTGAGTTCCAGAGAGCAGACTGTGGGGGACTGAATTATGTACCCTGATTTACATGGTTTTTGGTCTTGATCTGCCTCCTTATGAGAGTGAACCACTGTAAGGATCTCTTAGGTATGTTACTTTAGTTAAGATATGGCCCAACTTAATCCAAATTTCTGGAGTTCTTTATAAGTAGAATGAAATTCAGACAGACAGAGAGAGAGAAAACCATGGGGAGGAACCAGCAGCCGGGAGTCAACAGAACCCAGAAGAGAATGGGGAGGATATCCCCACGTGATGGAAAAGTCAAAGGACCCAAGGATTGCTGACCAGATAGAGTGCTACCCACCCTGGGAGGAAGCAAACCTTCTAGCCTCTGAAGTTGGGCCAATAAATTCCTATTGTTTAAGCCAAAATCAGTTTGCGGTATTTGTGGTAGCAACCTAGCAAACTAAGACAGTTGATAAGAGATGAAATGCAAAGATCAAGAGAAGAAGTTTCTTATCCCTAGAAGGGGAAAATTCAAGTTTCAGATAACTTATGCCAAGGTGTTATATACCCAAGACAACCTTGTTGCAAACTCTTGTGAAGGTTTCACAAAAATATCTGTTTTTCTGGCTTTGTGTTAATTTGGGCACAGCTGAAATGTCCCTCTGACAGTATTTAGTTCACCATTTTGTCATTTTCAATATCAGTGAATATTAGGAGAAAAGGATTTCCTTTTATTGCAAAAAGAAGTACTGCCAGGAAAAGCAGCAGATATGGTGAGAGGATTTTCTTGCTGCCCAATGCTAAATCCTAGCAAGGTCTGGCCTCTAAAGCCAGGCGCTCTGACCTTTGTCAGCTGCGGCAACATTACATTTCCTTTGCGGAAGGGGAAGAACGTGCCCAGGATAATAAAGAAATGCATGTAAATAAGAAGCCACGGTGTGTGTGGGGGGTGGGGTGGGGGTGGGAGTGGGGTTGTTGTGGTGTTTTGACAGTTCACCAGTGTCCATTTGTTGAATTCGGCATTAGAGAAGCCAAAGGAATAGTCTCTGACCTTTTGTTTTAAGCAAGAAGATCAACTTGGGGCCTGAAGAGTACACAATGACAAATTGGCATTAATATTAACAATAAAACTTTAGAGATATGGGCTTTTTTTTTTTGCTTCTCCCTTGGCCTTATCCCAAGCCTTGGCTCCCTGGGTTTGAAAAACATACACCCCAGTTTTCTCCTTCTTGGGAGCCATGTGGCATATGAGGTGCTGCCTCTGTGTGGGTTGGCTCATCTCTCTCTGGCTCTTTCTGCAGCCTTCCTGAAGAGTTGCAGGCAGGCACCGGGCCTGGGTCTTTGCTTCTGAGCCCTTTTCAGTTGAGTATGGACAAGAGTCCTGAAGTGGGAGAGTGTATAAACATTTCAGTACATTTAACTCAGGAATCCAGCAAGCATGGAGAACAATTCCCACACTCCATGAACTATACCATTCATCTGACACTTTTTAACACTATTTTGTTACTTCTCCTTACCTTTGTGGAAATAGTTAGAATTTTTTCCTGATTGTGGAAAGAATACACACTTATTGGAAAAACTGGAAAAATCTTAGTCCATACAGAAGAAAAATACATAAAGTGTGAATTAAAAATCATTCATAATTCTACTACTTAGATGTAGCCCCTGTTACTATTTCTGCATTTATTCATAAAGATTTAACTTTTTGTTGATGGACACATACTTATTTGTCAAAAATGTGCTATACTATGCAAACTGTTTAGTAAAGGCCTTTATTTTTTCTATATCAACAAATAGAGGTCTTAATTACTTTTTATGGCCTCATAGTATTCCATTACGTAGATGAACCATAATCAATGGAAGCAAGTTATTGTTGGTGGTTATTTAGGTTGTTTCTAATTTTTAAAAAAAATTATGTAAAAATAGCCTCATAAAACATCTCAGGACATAAATTTTACACACTTGTAGTATGTTCCCTTATGAAACTACTAGAATTGTAATTTCTGAGTCAAAGAGTATGTGCTTTTTCAAGTTCATAATGCATGTTACAGCCTCCAAGAAGATTGTACCAATTTATTCTGCCAGCAACAGCCATAGGTGCCCATTTTCCTAACTCTTACCAGAATTATATGAATGTCCATTTCCCCATTCTGATGAAAACCAGGGTATTAACAGCACATACACCTTGCCAATCAAATTTGTTTTATTTCCCATTCTTTTTTTTAAAGATAGATTGATTTATTTTTAATTTTTTAAATTTATCCCCCGCCCCGCCATGGCTTCCTCATTTGTCTGCTCGTTGTTTTGCTCGCTGTGTCTGCTCGTCTTCTCCAGGAGGCACTGGGAACTGAACCTGGGACCTCCCATGTGGGAAGTGAGTGCCCAGTGGCCTGAGCCACATCTGCTCACCGTGGGCTGCGGCATCCGCTAGCTTGTGGCATCTAGCTCATTTGGGTGGGTGCAGCATCTACCTCATTGTGGCGGGTTGCAACAAGTGTGGCATCTGCTCGTCTTCTTTAGGAGGCACTGGAACACGAAACCAGGACCTCCTGTGTGGCAGGTGGGTGCCCAACTGGTTGAGCCACATCTGCTTCCTTCACAGTCTTTGATTATTAGTGACATGGATATTTATTAGCTTATTTGCTTGTTCATTTTCAAATATTTATCAAACCCCTAGTAAGTGCCAGGTACTGTGCTATGACCTGGGGGTACAAAGGTAAGAAAGAAAAATAAATATAGTTTTCATCCTCATGGAGCTTGGAGTCTGAGAGGAGACCGATGCATTAATGAGATAATCACTCAAATGAATAAGTTACATCTGGGGTCAGTGCCACGAAAGGGAGGTACAATGGACTATGAAAGAAGGGGGTCAAAGCGGAAGTGGCCCAGGCATGAAGCTCAGCAATGGCATCGCAAGGAACTGATGATTTACCTAAAGTGTTATGGAAGTGATGGAATTAGCTAGGCTGAAGGGAAGGTTGTGGAGAGAGAGCAGCCAGGGGGTTCTTTGCACAGGAAAAGTGTCTGGCAGGTCGGGGTGGGTGGGTTGGGGACAGAAGACCAGTGTCGTCAGAGTGCAGAGAGTGAGGGTGAGTGAGACGAGTGAGGTGAGACTGGAAAGGTAGGTATGGCAGGAGTTTGATCCTGAGAGCCAAGGAAACCCGCTGAGGTGGTTGACCTAGAGTAAATGAGAGGAGGGCAGGGTTAGATTTGTGCTTCTAAAAGGTCACTCTGGCCTGACTGTAATGGATTGGAGGGCTCTGAGCAAATGTCAGAGGCAGGTAGAAGTTGCTGCATGGTATAGATGAGAGGTGATGGTCTGGACAATGGTGGCAAGGGTAGAGAGGAGGAAGATGACAAACTTAAGAGAGGAGATGGGCATTCTACAGCCCGGATTTGCTGATAGATGGGGTATGGGAGGTGAGTGGGAGGTGATATCAAGAAGTCTACAGGAAGCAGATGTGGCTCAAGCGATTGGGCTCCTGTCTACCATACAAGAGGTCCAGGGTTTGATTCCCGGGGCCTCCTGTTGAAGGAAGCTGGCTCATGTGGCAGGCTGGCCCGAGCAGAGAGCTGGCCCATGCGGAGTGCTGGCCTGCACAGATATCTGGCACAGCAAGATGGCACAACAACAAGAGACACAGAGGAGAGACAACGAGAGATGCAGCAGACCAGGGACCTGAGGTGGCACGGGAGATTGAGCACCTCTCTCCCACTCTGGAAGATACCAGGATCAGTTCCCGGTGCTGCCTAAAGAGAAGACAAGCAGCCATAGAAGAACACACAGGGAATGGACACAGAGAGCAGACAATGGGTCGGGGGGCGGGGGGAGGGGACGGCAAAATAAATAAATAAATCTTAAAAATAAAAAGAATAAGTATAAGCTTTTAGATTGGGTAGCAAGAGGAGCTAGTAACACTTGGAAGAGATCCAGGTTTTGGACATCTTTGCTTGAGGTGTCTTCAGGATGTTTAAGTGGAAATGTTGAGTAGACTCAGATAGCTGAGTCCAGGGAGAAAGATAACTTGAGGTCAGATATAAAACTCTGAGAGTCATCTGTATATTGTATAACTGATTGCCAATACCCTGGGTGGGGATGAGGTCACCTAGGGAGAGAGTAGAATAAGGAGGATCTTTTCACATGTGCATTTGTAATTTTGAGGGGGGGCTGGGGTGGGGAGGATTTCCCATTACCATTTTTGTTCATTCCCTCATAGGGATATTAGCATTTTCTTTATCATTTATTAGAGCTCTTTATATGTTAACAAATTATTTATAATATACAGACTGTATTTTTTTCTCAGTTTGGGTTGTTGCCTGTCTTTTAATTTTATTCATCATATGGCCATTGTTGTTTTTGGCCATTTAGAAAGTTTTAGATATTAATATAATTTTAGTTATCAATATTTCCCTTTATGAGTAGTGCAGAACACAGTGTTTAAAAACTCAAGTTTTCAAATCACACTGCCTGGGTTTGAATCCTGTCTCTCCAGCTTATTACCTGTGAGGTCTTGTTAGTCAGATATGTGCCCACGAGGACAGGAGGCCCCTCACCGCTTTTCTTCTCCCACTGACAGCTTCCCAGATTCAATGGCAGATTCCATTGAGTCCTGAAGCTCTGCCAGGGCTTCTACTGCTGTGGGTGGAGTAAGATAGGAGGGGAAGAGAGAAAATATTGAAATGTTGTTATTTAAGAAACATAAGAGATCTTTATTAAATGCTTCTTGATGCCAGAGACTGTGTTGGCTCACTTGGAAAGCCCAGGTGAACTGAGATCCTTTGGCCAGAGAAGAAAGGGTAGAAAGAGGACGTTAGCATCACCTTTCACGTATAAGATGAGATGCCTGCGAAGTGATGGTGAGCGACTTTCTTCATGCTCACTGAGGATAAGGCAAAAAAAAACAACAACCCGCAACAGTTGGGTAAGAAGCGACTGTTAACAGGACTGACGTAAGTACAGGGGCCATATTTTCTGAACTAGAAATTGAGACACATGGTCTGACACATGATCGGACAGATGGATGGAATATTTTGGATTACGACTGTCCTAGAAAAATCCCTTACAGATGGCATAGGTGTAGTACACAGCCATCGACATGTTGTGACTTGTGGGGCATGGAGAAAATGCATGCCCTTCTTCAAAATATCTTTTCCAGCGCCGCATATTCCACTACTGGAGATTTATTTCTGAATTCCATGAAGGCGTTTAGAAATTCCAACTAGCTTCATTCAAAGGGAAATGTTTCTGGTATGTAAGATCTTAAATGATTTTCAAGTCATAGATTTTTGGGGGCTTCGTTTTTGAAAGTAAAGGTATGCAGGATTGGGAAACCTGTGGGAAAGAAGGGTAATAGGAGGTAACGAGGAGGAAAGGGAGGTAAGGAAATGTTCTTATATTTTCTCCTAGAGCTGGCTCCATCTTCAAGACTTGCCAGATGGTGTCACAAATAACCCAGGGAAGTTGTGAATCTCTTCCTTGGAGATTTGAAAGAAGCAATGGCTGGCCGAGGTGCAGTCCTGACTGGCAGCCTAAACACAGAGCCAGCGTTGCTCCGTTCGCAGTTGAGGAAAGAATATGATGCATGCATGTAAGTAGTCAATGTGGATTGGGCCTTTAGACCCTTCCCTCACTGTACATATGCAATTCGGTGACTCACGAAAGAAAGTTTACAGTGGGGGCATCTCAATATGGCAAACTCTTGCCCTTAAAATGGCAGGATTTTGTAGGGCACGCTGAGTTTATGACAATTCCATAATCCTGTCCCAGCCTCATGTCTGTGACAATTTAATGGAAAACTGTTATCTTCTTCAGAAAAAAAAGGAAAATGACCTTTAAGGACATCATTTTCAGAAATAATTATTTCATGACAATTGTGGGGTGGAGAGCCGCCAAACAGCCAGTATGTTATAGTCCTGCCCCGTTCATACACCTTGGCCATGAACTTTTGTGAGCACCGTGGGGATGGCATAGCAGCAGACACTTTTTAACTGAGCTTTGCATGGTCATCTGTCTTGACTATATGTTAACTACTGTTGTAATATAACAAAGTGGAATGAAAACAAATGGAAGAGTTGAAGATACACAGTGCACAAAAATATTGGTATAAGCCCCTTCCTAGAAAACAAGCTGCTTGACGGAAAGGTTCAGGTCTTATTTCTTTTATGTTCTCATCCGCTTCTCCAACGACAAAGTAATTTTAGTATGGTAGGTCATTATGTAATTCATGAATAAATGGTTCAGGTAGTTAGAAAAGCTTCTTAATCAAGATATTTCCTAATATCTTTTCATGAGTCAGCTGAGATTTTGCCTTTATCTACAATATCACTTTTACAGTTTGAAAAAAATCTCAAAGATGGGTCAGAAGAGGTCATATTAAAAAAAAAGAGGTGAAGAAGTAGTAGAGAATGGCTTATGATATTTATACCACCTGTATAACATCTTCTATAGCTATCAATAGCTATTTAGCACAGTGCAGTTCCCAGTCCTGTGAATCTGTGAAAGATTATCCTGCAGTAGAATGCCAATTGGAGAAATAAGATGGGATCCTCACTTTCTTCATTCTAGACTGGAAATGACTTGTGGGCAGAACATATGTCCATTTTCCATTTCCTAAGAACTCAGCCCAGTTCCCGGCACATGGGTGCTCAGTATTTGTTTGTAAAAGAAATGCAGAATGAAACCTTTCTAGTAGTTAAAGCAGGGGCTAAGAAATTCTCTGTTTAACTGCCTTATTAAGAACTTTGAAAAAATCACTTTTCCCAGTTTACATGCTGTCCACTTTGGCACCTTTGAAAGGCAGATTATGCTTTCATTTAAGGGAATGTTAGTGTGCAAGGTAGTACAGAGAGATGACATTATGGAATAACCCAGTGCTAGTCACACCTGTTTGCATATAGTAGGGGTCTAACAAATAAGTTTTGCTTGAATTTATATGTACGTATACGTGTGTGTACAAATATACATATATGTCTGCATATACATATACACATAATATACACACATATTCATACACATACATATACAAATGTACATATATTTAACCCCTTTACTGAGATGTTTAATACAACCTCTGGAACTGCAAGCTTGGTAAACAGAAAAACAGTTCTATTACTCTAAGTACTTAATAGCGGGCTTAAAAAACTGGTAACACATATTATAAAAAATTATGGTTCTTAAGTAGGTTTAGTTCAGATGGCTTTTGTGAAAGAGGTGTGCTCTTGTGAGCTCCTTCAGGGGCAGAAGAGGTTTGGAGTGCTGGAGAATGCGAGCAAGAGGCCATTCAAGGTGCATGATACTGTTTGGAAGCAGGTGTTGAAGAGGGTGTGTGGCAGCTGATGAAGCAGCTAGTTTTCTACAGAGAAGCCAAAGGAGCACGGGCTCTGACTGGGCTTTGCATGCTGTGTGCCAGAGGGAGACCAAAAAGCCATTTCCCCTGTTTTGTTTTCTAATAGAAAATATAAGTCCCCAGGTAATATCCATGCAGTGGGTAGTAAGGGGCTGGGAGTGTTTTGACAGCATTTCTGTTGATATGCAGGGGGACAGCTTTGACCCTTGCTGTGGCTATTTCTTTATGGGGAAGAAATCTACTAGTCCTGTTTTGGGGACTTGTGCCAGAAAGCAATGTAAGCAGAGGGGAAGTGAGTGTATGTGTGTGAGTGTGTGCATGAGTGAGTCTGGGGCAAATGTGTGGGGTGATCTTCCTGGTGACAGATTAATCCTTTCCCCCATAAACAAAGGGATTTGATGAATTATATAAATACCTTCCTATCTTGAGAGAAAACAGACTATATACTGCAATGTACAAAGTGCCCAATGAAGGATATTAGAATAAATAAAGGAAAGGAAAGGAAAGGAAAGGAAAAGAAAGGAAAGAGAGAGAGAGAGAGAGAGAGAGAGAGAGAGAGAGAGAGAGAGAGAGAGAGAGAGAGAGAGAG
>JAQZBX010023363.1:0-30888 GCA_029593785.1 Cabassous unicinctus | reverse complement strand
AAAAAAGAAAAGCAGGCAGACAGCGAGCGCAAACAACGGGGGGTAGAACGGGGGGAGAAATAAATAAATAAAATAAGTCTTTAAAAAAGATTGCAACCACCCCACACTCTATCTTCCTTCCCCACATTATTTTGTCCATAGCTCTTAATACTATCTGACATACATGTAGGTCATGTATTTATTTTCCTTATTGTGTGTCTCTCCCTACTATCATGTCCACTCTATAAAGGAAGGATCTTTGTCTGTTGGTTTCACATCCCCAGTGTCTAGAAAAATGCCCTGCACAAAGTAGGTGTGAAAATAAATCTCTTTTGAGTGAATGAATGAATAAATGAATAAATGTAAACATGCATGAATGGATGAATGGTCAGTCATTTGTTTCTAGCCATGAATTCCAATGGCCAAGTTCTACTCTAGACCAGGAGCCTGGATGCTTTTGCGCTTCACATTCTGCGATTCTTGGAATTAAAGAAGTCTTCCCATTGGAGATGGAGATGCTAATGGCAAACTGAGGCCCAGAGTTCGAGTGAGAACCAACCCTCCAGCCATAAGTGCTGATTCTTCTAACAGGGCAAAATTGGTGAGAGAGAGTGGGAGATTGACCCTGAGCTCAGAAAAGGGCCGTCGTTTAAAGCATGAGAAGCAGCAAGTTAACCCAAAGCTTCCCTGAAGGCATCAGAGAAAGGGAACAGTTCAGTGATGAAAAAGGGCACCATTGTGAACACTGATAGAGTTTGTGGGTACCGCAGGTTCCTGGGGGTGATTTTGTTTATTAGAGCACCAGGACAAACTGGCAGAAATTTCTGGAAAAGGAAGAGAAGTGGGATAACCAGGACATCCACTTGTACAGGCTCAACCACCAAGCCACATTGGCTTCCCTGAGCTGGACTCCTTGTCTGTTTTGCTTGTTTTTTGTTTTTGTTCCTTCAGGAGGCACTGGGAATCAAACCCGGAGACTCCCATGTGAGAGGTGGGAGCCCAACCGCTTGAGCAACATCTATTTCCCCCAAAAGCATTTTTGAGTGATAAAAGAATTCAGCACCTAAATAAGGCAGACAATTCCCATCTTCGGTGCATAATAATTCTTTGGAAATATTCTATGGACAATTGAAAAGAATGCTAAATATGCATTTTTAGAATTTCTATGGCTCCATGTTAGTGCTGTTTTAAAAATATGCTTTGAAATGAAATAAGATAGGCAAAATGTAGATAATTGATGAATGATGGGAACATAGGGCTTCATTATATTTACTCTCTACTTTTGTGTATGAAAATTTCCATAATAAAAATACTTTATGCAAAGACTTCAGGGAAAGATGGTGGAGTAGAGAACTCTGGGACTCAGTCCTTCCACCAAAACATTAAACAGGCAGGAACTGTCTGAGGCAACGATTTTGGAATTCCAGAGGCCAGAAGAACATACTACATCATCCAGGGAACAGTAGGAAGAAGAGGCTGATAACTTATGGTAAAGGACTATAAATTGCTCTTTCTGGGCGGTGGTTACTGGTACCCATCCCCCACTCTTGGGAAGCCCGTCACAGAGTCCAGTCCCTAGGTAGCTGCTGCTGACAGACATAAAAACCCTCTTCCCCAAGAGCAGGGCTGTGTGCGGCTGATCACTGATCATGGCTTTTGATTAGCAAATTCATACTGCTGGGTCCCATCTCTGAGGGTAGATATTGGTTCAATCTGCCCTGCACAAAGGCAGTGGCAGCCATTGCGTCAACCATCCCCAGACAGGGCGGAAGTGGTGGATATTTAAAGATGGAGCACTTCCTCAGGGCTGCAGGGGAAAGTTAGCTGAAGGGCTGCCTTTGTTGGGCAGGTCAGGAAAGCTCATTTTGGGGAAGCCATCAGATAAGCTTTGAGCGCCTTTCCTGACCCCCTCCACAGGGTACTTTGGAGTCGGTCTACACCACCTATGTGGGTCTCTGTTTGGAAGGCAAAGACCAAATTGGGAAAGCCCTCCCTGGGGTGACCCTCCCCCCAGAATTTACCCTTCAGGTAAAAGCAGCATGAGACAATGAAAGGAGTGTAAAAAACTATAGATGGGGACAGTCAGGGACAAAGGCCTGCCAGCTTCAGATACCCAGGAAAGGGAGGTTTCTTGCCTAAGAAACAGAGGGGACAACCAAACCCCTGTGAACAGAGGAACTCCAAAACAGCTATCAGGCAAACGCTCAGGACAAGGCAGAGGTCCAGCAAGACAGGGAAAACCCTGCACAGTGCATTTGCCTTGAGTTAGAGCTTCCTGATAGGAAGGCTGAAGTTAAAGAAAATCTCTGTCTTATCACCAACTGATAAGACAAAACCAGGAAACAGACATCCCAGAGAATAAATCCCAGAGTTAACATTTTAAAATACTAAAATGTACAGAGTGCAACAAAAGAGTATAAGACAGAAAGAGGAAATGATAGCCCATCCAAAGAAGAAGGTAAAGATATATAATACACCAATGAAAAATACAAGAATATGGACATACCAAACAAAGCCTGTACAAAAGTGATTTTAAAAATGCTTAAGGAGATGAAGGAAAGTACACAGAACTACAGGATATCAGTAAAACAATGAATGAACACTATAAAAATCTAAGTAAAGAGACAGAAATTTCAAAAAGGAACCAAACAGAACTACTGGAGTTAAAGAACATAATAACTGAAATGAAAATTGCCCCAAGAGGGTTTCAAGAGCAGAATGGAGATGGCAGAAGAAGCAGTGAACTTGAAGACAAGACACTTGAAATGAGTCAGGCTGAGAAGCAGAAAGAAAAACAGAATTTTTTTTTTAATTTTCTTTTTTTTTAATACTTTTTTTTTTTAATGCTTTCGATTACATAAATGTTACATAAAAAATATAGGGTATTCCCATATGCCCCACTCCCTACCCCTCCTATACTTTCCCACATTAACAACATCCTTCATTAGTGGGGTACATTTGTTACAATTGATGAACACATATTGGAGCATTGCCACTAATTGTGGATTATAGTTTACATTATAGTTTACATTCTGTCCCACACAATTTTGTAAGTTAGGACAAAATATATAATGGCCCATATCCAGCATTGCAACGTCATTCAGGACAATTCCAATGTCCCAAAAATGCTCCCATACTACACCTGTTTTTCCCTTTCCCTCCCCTCAGAACCTCCGGTGGCCACTGCCTCCACATCAATGATAAAAGTTCTTTCATTTCTAGAATAACAATAAATCCATAGTGGAATAACAGTAAGTTTACTCTAGTCCATTGTTCATTCCCCAGTCCTGAAGATTCTGGAATGGTGATGCCCACTCTGCCTTTAATTGAGAGAGGGCTTAGATCTCATGGGGCAGATGGATGGGACTAACTTGCTTGCAGTTGCAGACTCTCTCTGTTCTTTGCGATGGGCTTTGTCCATCATCAACTCCTTGTTTGTTGTCCTGGGTGAGTCCAATGACCTGGAGAGTAGGTGCTGCAACTCTGTTGAGATTCAGGGCCCAATTGGCACATGGAGAGCTCAAAGATTTGAGTCTCTTGGACATACACCTATCAAGTCTAATACTAACTATGGATTCAAATAGAAGGGGCAAAAGAGCCATGAGTAGGGGAAACACAAATGAGTCCAACTCTGTCACATTGGGGAGTGTAAATTCCAAAGTAGGGCCCATTGGCAGGGTGCCAAACTCCTGAGCTGTCTGCCCCATCTATAGTGTCTGGATGTCTCTAGAGCCCTCAGGAGCCCTGCTATTTAAGGCAATATATACTATGGCAGTCAATGAGATTCTGCTGAGATATGCATAAGCATAACCTCTGGAATGACCTCCCGACTTACTTTGAAATCTCTTAGCCATAAAAACTCATTTGTATTTACCCTTATCCCCTTTGGTGAAGATCTAAAAAATTAAAAGTGAAAATAGCCAAAGACAACTACAGAACACCATCAAGCACACCAACATACACGTTATAGGAGTTCCAGAAAGAGAAAAAAGGGCAGAAGGAAAAGTCAGAGAAATAATGACAGAGAACTTCCCAAACTTAGGAAAAGACATGAATACGCACATCCAAGAAGGTCAGAGAACACCAAAAAGAATAAACATAAAGAAAAATACACCCCATCATATATTGGTTACACTATCCAATGGAAAAGACAAGGAGAGAGTTCTGAAAACTGCAAGAGAAAAGCAACATGTTACATACAAGGAAATCCAAATAAGATTGAGTGCTAGTTTCTCATCAGAAACCATGAAGGCAAGAAGTCAGTGGTTGAAATACTTGAAGTGCTGAAGGAAAATAACTGCCAGCCAAGAATATTATATCCAGTGAGACTCTCTTTCAAAAATGAGGGAGAGGGAAGCAGATGTGGCTCAAGCATTTGGGTGCCCACCTACCACATGGGAGGTCCCAAATTCGGTTCCCAATGCCTCCTAGAGAAGATGAGCAAGACAGAAAGCTGGTGCGAGGGGCTGGTGAGCTGACGCAACAAGATGACGCAAAAAGGAGACACAAAGGGGGAAACACAATGAGAGACACAACAAAGGAGGGAGTGGAGGTGGCTCAAGCAATTGAGCACCTCTCTCCCACATGGGAGGTACCAATTCCTGGTGCCTCCTAAAGAGAAGATGAGCAGACACACATAGTGCACAACGAATGGACACAGAGAGCAGACAGCGAGCGTGAAAACAATGGGGAGGGGGGGAGAAATAAATGAAACAATCTTTTAAAAAAATTAGGGAGAGAGTAAGATATTCTCAGATAAACAAAAGTTGAGGGAGAACATCACCACTAGACCTGCCTTACAAGCAATGCTAAATGGAGTTCTTCAGACTTAAAGGAAAGGACACTGGGCAGCACAACAAAATAAAGACCTGCAGTAAAGGTAACCATTTGGGAAATTATAAATGCCAGTATTATTGTATTGTGTTGTTTGGTATGTAACTCCACTTCTTATTTCTACAGGCACTAAAATGCAAATGCATAAAAAGTATGATAAATTTCGGTATTTTGCATACAATGTACAAAGATACAAGTGGAAACAAGTACAAAATAAAATAAATGGAGAGGCATTCTGTGTTGATGGATTGGAAACCTAAATATGTTAAGATGTCAGTTCTACCCAAACTGATTTACAGATTCAGTGCAATCCCAATAAAAATCCCAACAGCCTTTTTTGCAGAAATGAAAAAGCCAATAATCAAGTTTATTTGGAAGGATAAGGGGCCCCGAATAGCCAAAAATGTCTTTAAAAAGAAGAATGAAGTTGGAGGACTCTCACTTCCTGACTTTAAAGCATATTACTTAGCTACAGTGGTAAAAAAAACATCATGATACTGGTATAAAGACAGACAGATTGACCAATGGAACTAAGCTGAGAACTCAAAAATAGACCCTCGCATCTACAGTCAAGTGATTTTTGACAAGGCTGTCAAGCCCTCCCAGCTGGGCTAGAACAGTCTATCCTACTAATGATGCTGGGAGAACTGGATAGCCATATCCAAAAGAAAGAAAAAGGACCCCTATTTCACACCTTATACAAAATGGATAAAGGACCTATATATAAAAGTGACAACCATAAAACTCCTAGGAGAAAATGTACAAAAACATCTTCAAGATCTTTTGGTAGGTGTTAGTTTCTTAAACTTTACATACAAAGCACAAAGAACAAAAGAAAACATTGATAAATGGGACCTCCTCAAAATTAAACACTTTTGCACCTCAAAGGACTTTGTCAAAAGGGTGAAAAGGCAACTGATTCAATGGAAGAAAAATTTTGGCAATCACATATCCAGTAAGGGTTTAATATCCATGATATATAAAGAGATCATAAAACTCAACAATAAAAAGACAAACTACATGATTTAAAAATGGACAAAAGACAATTGTACAAAGAAGAAATACAAAGGCAAAGAAACACATGAAAAAACGTTCAATATCACAAGCAATTAGGGAAATGCAAATCAAAACTACAATGAGATATCATTTCACACCTATTAGACTGGCCACTATTAAAAAATCAGAAAACTGTAAATATTGGAGAGGATCTGGAGAGATAGGAATGATTATTCACTGTTGGTAGGAATGTAGAATGGTACAACCATTGTGGAGGACTGTCTGGCAGTTCCTAAGGAAGTTTAATATAGACTTGCCATGGGATCTGGCAATACCATTACCAGGTATATACTAGAGCAGTGACATGACTAGACATCTGCACACCGATGTTCATAGCGGCATTATATATGATTCCCAAAAGTTGGAAATAACCCAGGTGTCCATCAACTGATGAATAGATAAACAAATTGTGGTGTATACACACGATGGAATATTATGCAGCTGTAAGAAGAAATGAAGTTGTAAAGCATGTTACAACATGACCAACCTGGAGGATGTTATGCTGAGCAGAGCAAGCCAGACACAAAAGGACAAATACTGTATGACGGTGCTACCGTGAACTAAATATGTTATGTAAACTCATAGAGTTAATAATTAGAATATAGGTCACTGAAAAATGGAATGAGGGTAAAGAATGGAAAGCTGAGGGTTAATCTGTGCAGAATTGGTAAAAAGGTTGTTTGTAAATCTTTGGAAATGAATAGAAATGGTGAAAGCACATAATAGTGTGTGTAACTAGCAGAGCTATTACATGGGTATGACAGTGGTTGAAAACGTAAGTCTAAGGTCATGTATATTACTGTTAGGTTGGTGCAAAAGGAATTGCGGTTTTGGACTGTGAATTTCAAATCATTGTAACTAGGCTCAAACACATCTTTATTAATCAAAATAGGAACCATTACAATCAACACATTTTTGCCAATGAGAAATAAGTTTGTTTATTCCTGTAGCGTAAAAATCCATGCTTCGGGATTCCACAAACTCTTGGAAAGCATTTTCTGCATCCTGCTGGTTGTGGAAGTGTTTTCCCTGCAAAAAGTTGTTGAGATGCTTGAATATTTGGAATATTGAAAATGCTCTAAAATGATAGAAGTGATGAATGCACAGCTATGTGATTATACTGAATACCATTGATTGTATACTTTGGTTGGATTTATGCTTTAATATGTATCAATAAAATTGATTTGTTAAAAAAAAACCACAGTGAGATATCATTTTATCCTTATTAAAATGGCTGCTATTAAACCAGAAAATAACAAGTGTTGGAGAGGATGCAGAGAAACAGGAGAGCCCATTCATTGCTGGTGGCAATGTAATGTGCAGCCACTGCGAAAGCTTTGTGTTTCCACAGAAAGTTAAGTAAAGAACTATCATATGACTGGCAATCCCAGTACTGGTTATATACTCAAAATAATTGAAGGCAAGGGCTTGAACAAATATTTCCACACCGATGTCCACAGCATCATTATTCACAATTGCCAAAAGATGGAAGCAACCCAAGTGTCCACCAATCAATGAATGGATAAATAAAATGTGGTATATACATATGATGGAATATTATTCAGCCATAAAAAGGAATGAAGTCCTGATACATGCTACAACGAAAGGAACCTAGAAGAAATCATATTGCGTGAAATAAGCCAGACATAAAAGGACAAATATTGCTTGATCCCACTGATTTGAAAAAATTAGAATAAGCAAACTCATAGAGTGGGAATCTAGAATATAGGTTACCAGGGGATGGAGTGGGTTTAGGGAATGGGAAGTTAAGGCTTCAAATGTACTGGCTTCCTATTTGGAATGATGGAAATGTTTTGGTAATGGTTGGTGGTGATGTTAGCACAACATTGAGAGTGCAGTTAACAGCACTGATATATACATATATCTAATATAATTAAAAGGAGACATTTTTAGATTGTATATATGGTAACAATAATTTTTTAAAACATCCGTGGACCTACACTGCACAGCGAACCCTAAGTCAAACCATGGACTTTAATTAATAGTATGATTATAAAAATGTGCTATCATCAATTATAACAAATGTTCCACACCAATGCAAGGTGTTAGTGTGGGGTGGTATATGGAATCCTGTATTTTATGTGTGATCGTTCTGTAAACCCACGACATCCCTAATAAAAGAAAAAAAAAAAAACATTTTGCACTTTCTTTAAAAATAATCTCTTCCCAACAAAACGTATTTGTATTACCAATTATAATAAGCTTCACAACCATACTGACAATTACTTAATAATTTCTAACTTTCATGGATGTTATTGATTCACAACTGTTTTTTTAAATAACATATTTATTGAGATATAATTCACACAAATACAATTTACCTATTTAAAGTATACAATTCAATGGTTTTTAGTACATTCACTGAATTGTGCACCCATCAGCACAATTTAAAACATTTTAATAACTGCAACAAGAAATCCTGTATCCTTTAGCATTTACTCTCTATTTATCCCCCAAACCTCCTTCCCAAAGTCGTAGACAACCACTAATCTACTTTCTGTTTCTATGGATTTTCTTATTCTGGACATTTCACATAAATGGAATTATATAATATGTGGCCTTTTGTGGCTGGCTTTTGTCACTTAGCATAACATTTTCAGGGTTCACCCATGTTGTAGCACATATCAGTACTTCGTTACTTTTTATAGTGGAATAATACTCCCTTGTATAGATACATCACATTTTGTTTAATCATTCGTCAGTTGATGGACATTTGGGTCATTTCCACTTTTTGGCTGTTATGAATAATGCTGCTATGAACTTTCATGTACAAAGTTTTATGTGCACATGTTTTCATTTCTCTTGGGTCATGTTGTAACTTAATGTTTAACCTTTTGAGAAACTGCCAGATTGTTTCCCACAGCGGTTGCTCCATTTTACATTCCCACAAGCAGTGTGTGAGGATTTCAATTTCTCCACATCTTCACCAGCATTTATTATCTATCTTTTTATTATAGACTTTATTTATAGACAGTCTAGTGGGTAGGAAGTGGTATCTCCTTGTGGTTTTGATTTGTATTTCCCTAGTGGCTGATGATGTTGAGCATCTTTCCATGTGCTTACTAGCTACTTGTGTATCTTCTTTGGAGAAATGTCTAGCACATTTTTTCCCCTTTTTTTAAATTGTTTATTTTTTTTAATGTTGACTTTTAAAAGTTTTTTTTTTAACTTTATTTTTAAAGAAGTTTTAGATTACAGAAAAGTCACATTGAAAACATCGGGGATTCCCATATACCCCACCCCCTCCCCTTCTCATATTTTCCCCTATTAATAACATCTTTCATTAGTGTGGTACATTTGTTACAATTGATGTCTTTTAAAAGTTCTTTTTATATACTAATACAAGTCCCTTATCAGATATATGATTTGCTAAAATTATCTCCCAATGTTTGGGTTGTCTTTTCATTTTCTTGATGGTGTCACTTAAAACATAAAAGTTTTTAATTTTGATGATGTCCTATTTATCTATTTTTTCTTCTTCTCTTGCTTGTGTTTTGGTGATATATCTACGAAACTATGGCTTAAATCAGGGTCATTAAGGTTAATATCTGTGCTTTCTTGTAAGACGTTAATAGTTTTAGCCTTTACATTCATTTTGGGGTCTTTCATCCATTTGGGGTTAATTTTTGTATATAGTGAAAGGAAGTGGCCCAAATTCATTCATTGCATGTGGATGTCTAGTCCCAGAACTATTTATTGAAAAGACTATTCTTTCCTCTACTGAATGGTTTGTGTACTCTCGTTAGAAATCAATTGACTGTAAATATGAAGGTTTATTTCTGGACTTTTATTCCTTTGATCTATATGTCTATTCTTATACCAGTACCATACTGTCTTGATTACTGTAGCTTTGTAGTATGTTTTGAACTCAGGAAGTATGAGTCCTCCAACTTTGTTCTTTTTCAAAATTGTTTTGGCTATTCTGTGTCTCTTGCATTTCCACATGAATTTTAGGATCAACTTGTCAATTTCTTTAAAAAAAAAAAGACAGCTGGGATTTTGATAAGGATTGCATGGAATCTGTAGATAAATTTGGCAAGTAATGCCATCTTAACAATATTAAGACTTCTGCTCTATGAATACAGGATTTCTTTCCATTTAATTTCTGCCTTTAATTTCTTTCAATGATGCTTTGTATTTTTCATTGTACAACTCTTGATTTCCTTTACTATATCCATTCTTAAGTATTTTATCCTTTTTGATGTTCTTGTGATATTGTTCTCTTAATTTCATTCTTAGATCATTCATTGCTGTTGCACAGAAAAACAATTGAATTTATATATTGATCTTGTATTCTGCAACCTTACTGAACTCATTTATTAGAGCTATTTTTTATTGAATTCCTTAGGACTTTTTACATTTGAGATCATGTCATGTGCAAATAAAACTAATTTTATTTCTTCCTTTCCAATTTTAATGCCCTTTTTCCTTTTTCTTGTCTAATCTCCCTGGCTAGAACCTCCAGCGTAATTTTGAATAGAAGTAGCAAAACAGACATTTTTGTCTTGTTCTTCATCTTAGGGTGAAAGTATCCAGTTTTTTACCAATAGTATGACGGCAGCTGTGGGTTTTTTGTAGATGTCCTTTATCATTTTGAGGATGTTCATTCCTAATTGTAATTTGTTGAATTGTTTTTATCATGAAAGGATATTGTATTTTGCTAAATGCTTTTTCTGTGTCTATTGAGACGATAATGTGATTTTTGTTCTTATTTCTATTGACATGGTGTGCTACATTAATTGATTTTTTTTAGTTTGTTTTTCATTGTTATTTTTCTTTTTTTCCACATTAATTGATTTTTGGATGAATAAATCAAACTTGCATTCCTAGGAAAATTCCACTGATCATGGTGCATAACTTTTTTATATATTGTTGGATCCATTTGTTAATATATTGTTGAAGATTTTTGTGCCTACATCCATAATTTTCTTTTCTTGAGATGTCTTTGTCTGGTTTGGGTGTCAGGGTAATAATACCAGCCTCATTGAATGAATTGGGAATAGTTCCTTCCTCTTCTATTTTTTGGAAGAGTTTGTGAAGAATTGCTATTAATTCTTCTTTAAAGGTTTGGTAGAATTTGCCAGTGAAGCCACCTGGGCCTTTTCTTTGTGGGTAGTTATAATTATTATTACTACTAATTCAATCTCTTTACTTGTTATCAGTCTATTCAGATGTTCTATTTCTTCTTAAGTCAGTTTTGTGTCTGCTTTAGTTTGCTAAACTGCTTAAAGCAATAAACCAAGAAATGAGTTGGCTTTTTTAAAAAAAGATTTATGTTATTTATTTCTCTCCCCACTCCCCAGTTGTTTGCACTTGCTGTCTGCTCTCTGTCTGTTCGTTGTGTGCTCGTCTTCTTTTTAGGAGGCACCGGGAACTGAACCCGGGACCTCCAATGTGGGAGGGAGGCACCTAATCACTTGAGCCACCTCTGCTCCTTGCTTGTTGTGTCTCTCATTGTGTTTCCTCGTTGTGTCTCTTCGTTGCTTCATCTTGTTGCATCATCTTGCTGCATCAGCCCATCATGTCAGCTCGCTGACTTGCTCATCTTTTTTAGGAGGCTGGGAACTGAACCTGGGACCTCCCATGTGGTAGGTGGGCGCCCAACTGCTTGAGCCACATCTGCTTCCCTGGGTTGGCTTTTAACAATGGGAATTTATTAGCTTACAAGCTTACAGTTTTGAGTCCATGAAAATGTCCAAGTCAAGGCATCATCAAAGTGATGCTTTCTTCCTGAAGACCAGCTGCTGGCAATCCTGGATTCCTCTGTCACATGACAAGGTACATGGTGGCGTCTGCTAGTCCTTCCCCTCTCTTCTGGGCATTGTTGCTTTCAGCTTCTTGCTTCCATGACTTTCTCCTTCTTTGCCTAAATTCCATTCTCTTATAAAGGATTCCAGTCAGAGGATTAAGACACACCCTGGGCCACACTTTAACTGAGGTAACCTAATCAAAAGGTCTGACTTTCAATAAGTTTACACCCACAGGAATGGATTAGCATTAAGAATATGATTTTCTGGGGGTACATACAGTTCTCAATCACCACAGTGACTTTCTAGGAATTTGCCCATTTCATCTAAGTTATCTAATTTGTGGCATACAGTTATTCATAGCATTTTCCTATAATCCTTTTTATCTCTGTAAGGTCAGTAGTAGTGAACCCTCTTTTGTTTCTGTTTTTATTAATTTGAGTCTTCTCTCTTTTCCTTTGTCAGTCCAGCTAAAGGTTTGCTGATTTTTTTGTTCTTTTCAAAGAACCAACTTTTTGGTTTCATTTATTTTCTATATTGTTTTTCTATCCTCTATTTCATTAATTTCTGCACTGATCTTGTGTGTGTGTGTGTGTGTGTGTGTGTGTGCATGTGTGAGCACTCACATGCAAAGGTTTTTTAAAATGCATATATCAATGTTACAAGTTACTCCATTAACACAAGATAATAACTACAATAAAAATTAATCTGCTTTGGTCCATGGTTATATTTCCCCCTTATTTTTTGTGTGTGATTCAATGTTTTTTAATATATATTTTTATTAGAGAAGTTCTGAGCTTACAAAACAATCATGCATAATGTGCAGAATTTCCATATATCACCCCCCACCACCAACACCTTGCTTTGTTGTGAAACATTTGATACAGATTATGAAACATTATCAGATTATTACCACTAACTATGGTCCATAGCTTACACTTGGTATATTTTTCCATACACTCCCTATTATTAACACCATGTATTAGTATTGTACATTTGTTATAGTTCATGAGAGAACACGCTCTATTTGTACTGTTAACCAGAGTCCATCTTCCAATACATGGCTCATTGTGTTATACAGTCCCATGCCTTGCACAATCTATCTAAAGTGTACAATCAGTGGCTCACACTTTCATCACAGAGTTGTGCAGTCATTGCTTCAGTAAATTTTTGAACATTTTCCTTAGTCCAAAAGAAAAAATCCCATACTCCCTATTATTGATTTTTGAGCTATATGAATATACCACTTTTTTGAAAAATTAAATATAAATTAAAACATGTATTAAAACATGTTAGGGGGGACAGATGTGGCTCAAATGGCTGGGTGTCCGTCTCCCATATGGAGGGACCCGGGTCGATCCCTGGGACCTCCCGGTAAAAAAAAAAAAAAACATGTTAGAATTTTGCTTTTTGCCATCCCAGACAAATCACGTGCATGCCCAAATATCATATACTTTATATACCATTTTATAATTTGCAATTTCATTTAGCAATATGGCAAAGCTATCCTTCCATGACAAAATAGCAAAAGTTACTTTTTCCTTTCCAATTTGGATGCCTGTTATTTCTTTTTCTTCCTGATTGCTCTAGCTAGAACCTCTAGCACTATATTGAACAACAGTGGTGACAGTGGGCATTCTTGTCATGTTTCCAATCTCAGTGGGAAATCTTTCAGCCTTTCACCACTGAGTACAATGTTAGCTGTGGGTTTTTCATATATGCCCTGTATCAGGTTGAGAAAGTTTCCTTCAATTCCTATCTTTTGGAGTATTTTTATCAAGAAAGGATGATGTGTTTTATCAAATGCTTTTTCTATATCAATTGTAATGATCATGTGATTTTTCTTCTTTGATTTATTAATGTGATATATTATTGTGATTTATTAACACGGATTGATTTTCTTGTGTTGAACCACCCTTGCATGCCTGGTATAAAACCCACTTGATCATGAATAATTCTGTCAATGTGTTGTTGGAGTCAATTAGTGAGTATTTAGTTGAGGATTTTTGTATCTATAGTCACTAGGGAAATGGGTCTGTGATTTTCTTTTTTCGTAATATCTTTACTTGGCTTTGGAATTAGGGTGATATTGGCTTCATAGAATGAGTTTTGCAGCTGTCCTTCCTATACAATTTTTTTGAAGAGTTTGGGTAAGATTGGTATTAAATCTTCTTTGACGGCTTGGTAGAATTCACCTGTCCAGGGCTTTTCATTTTGGGGAGTTGTTTGACGACTGTTTCAATCTCTTTACTCGTGATTGGTTTGTTGGGGTCTTCTATTTCTTCTAGGATCTGTATAAGTTGTTCATGTATCCTAGGAATTTGTCCATTTCATTTGCATTGCCTAGTTTGTTGGCATGTAGTTGTTCATAGTATCCTCTTAAGATCTCTTTTATTTCTGTGCAGTCAGAAGTAATGCCCCATTTTCATTTCTGATTTTATTTGCATCTTCTCTCTTTTCCTTCAGTCAGTCTAGCTAAGGGTTTGTCAATTTTGTTGACCTTCTCAAAGAACCCACTTTTGGTTTTGCTCATTCTAAGTTTTTTGGCTCTCAATTTCATTTATTTCTGCTCTGATCTTTGTTATTTCATTCCGTCTGCTTGCTGTGGGATTAGTTTGCTTTCTTTCTCTAGTTCCTCCAGCTGTGTAGTTAGGTCACTGATTTTAGCTCTTTCTTCTTTTAATGTAAGCATTGCGGGCCATAATTTCCCTTGCAGTGCTGCCTTCACTGTATCCCACAGGTTCTGATATGTTGTGTTCTTGTTTTCATTCATCTTGAGGTATTTATTGATCTCTCTCGCAATTTCTTCTTTGACTCACTGATTGCTTAATAGTGTGTTGTTTAATCTCAATATATTTGTGAATTTTCTCTTTCTGCCTGTTGTTGATTCCCAGCTTTATTCCATTATGATGAGAAAAAGTGCTTTGTATAATTTTGATCTTGTTAAATTTATTGAGACCTGTTTGTGACCCAGTATATGGTCTATCCTGGAGAAAGATCCATGAGCACTTGAGAAGAATGTATATCCCTCTGATTTGTGGTGCAATGTTCTATACATGTCTATTTAGGTCTATTTAATTTATCATATTATTCAAACTCTGTTTCTTTATTGATACTCTGCCCAAATGTTCTATCCAATACTGAGAGTGGTGTATTGAAATCTCCAATTATTATTGTATAGACATCTATTTCTCCCTTCAGCTTTGCCAGTGTGTGCTTCATATATCTTGGGGCACTCATGTTAAGTGCATAAATATTTAATATAGTTAATTCTTCTTGTTGAATTGCTCCTTTTATTAGTATATAATGAACTTCTTCATTTCTTATAACAGGTTTGCATTTAAAATCTTTTTTGTCCGGTGTTAGTATCACTACTCCAGCTCTTTTTTGGTTACTATTTGCATGGAATATATTTTTCCAACCTTTCACTTTTAACCTGGTTGTGTCCTTACGTCTGAGGTGAGTCTCCTGTAGATAACATATAGATGGCTCATGTTTTTAAATCCATTCTACCAGTCTGTCTTTTGATTGGTAAGTTCAAGCCATTAACACTCAATGTTATAACTGTAAAGGCATTACTTACCTCATCCATTTTGACCTTTGGTTTTCTATTGTTATATCATACTATAGTCTATCTTTTTACCCTTTCTAATATTCTTCATTTCTACACTCTTCTCCAAGTCTCTCACCCTTGTTTTTTCTGTTCAGGCTGCAGCACTCCCTTTAGTATCTCTTGTAATTCTGGTCTTTTGGTAAAATATTCTATCAGTTTTTGTCTGTGAAGACTTTGAACTCATTCTCACTTTTGAAGGACAGTTTGCCAGATACAGAATTCTTGGCTGGGAGTTTTTCTCTTTCAATACCTTAAAGACATCATACCACTTTCTTCTGTCCTCCATGGTTTCTGCGGAGAGGTCCACACTTAATCTTATCCCATTTCCCTTGTATGTGATGCTTTGCTTTTCTCTTGCTGCTTTCAAAATCTTCTCTTTATCTCTGATATTTGTCATTCTGAATAGTAGGTCTCTCGGGATAGTTCTGTTCGTGTTTATTCTGTTTGGGGTGTGTTGCCCTTCTTGGATACTGATATTTATGTCTTTCATAAGGGTAGGGAAGTTTTCAGTCATTATTTCCTCAAACACTCTTTCTGCTCCTTTTCCATTTTCTTCTCCTTCTGGGACACCAATACTGCATATATGTTTTTGCATTTTGCATTGTCATTCAATTCCCTGAGACCCTGTTCCATTTTTTCCATTCTCTTCTTTCTGCTCTTTTATCTTTTCCAGTTCAGATGTTCTGTTTTCAAAATCACTAATTTTGTCTTCAAGCAGTTCAAATCTGCTCTTATGTACCTCTAATGTATTTTTAATCTCATCAATTGTGTCTTTCATTCCCATAAGGTCAGTTACTTTTCTTTGCAGACTTTCAAATTGTTCTTTATGCTTACCTAGTGTCTTCTTAATATCCATTATTTCTTTAGTCATATTTTCTTTTAATTCTTTATAGTGATTTGGAGAGTTGTGTAATTATCAATGATTAATTGTCTTAAATCCTGACCGTCTTCAGGATATTTGGTTTGTTCCTTTGGCTGGGCCATCTCGTCCTGTTTCCTAGTATGGTTTGTAATTTTTTTCCTGATGTCCAGGCATCTGATGTCTAGGTATCTGATGTTTAGGCATCAGAATTTACTCTGATGGCCAATTTCTCTCTCTTGCCTATTGTTTTTATTTTTTCACAGCTCTTTGCTATTTGGTTCAACTTATCCTAAGGATTTAAAATTGCCCAGCTTAAGTCACCAAAATCATGCCAGCGACTCACTAATGGGGTGCAGACTTTCTCCCAGGGGTGGGGTGAAGAAAGAGCTCTAAAAGCAATTTCTGTCCATGTAATTTCCAGACCCGCCAGCAGATGGTGCTCGCTCGCAAACTTTTCCGTGGAGGTGTATTTCTCTCGGTTTTCCTTTCTTTTTGTCTGGCCAAAGTAGAGCTTCAAAGCGGCCTCTGCTGACCCAATTCACTGAAAAGCCCCCTGACTCCACTTCCTTTTTCCCTTATAACAGATGGCAGGGAGGAAGACTCTGCTCCCCTTTCAGTCGGCTGAAATGAGCCAGAGGTTTTACCCACACCAGATATCTCAGGTGGAGAGCGGGAGTCCTTCCCAGCAGCTGGGAGGTTTAGTAACTCACAGTTTTTTGTTTTGGCTTCTTCTCTCCTGTCCCTCATCCTCCTGGGAGTTGTAAAGCACTGTCTGGTCTGCTGACCCCCAAAGCAGGTCCCTCAGACAGCCTTTGGCTCTTTCTCTGTTGTTTTTGTGAGAACTGAGCCTTATCTGGCTAATCCATGCCATGTTCCCCTCTTGCTTTTGCTTATATTGTCTTATCCTCTTAAATCTCACTACAGTAACTTGGTTTCACAAGGAATCACTTGTTCTGAGTCTTCAGGGTGGTCCTCCTCTTTCACACTGATGACATCAATGTGTCTGGGGATTTTTTCTCAAAAATAAAATAACTCCATGCCAGTGGCTAAGAGTGAACTTCATGAACAATTCCTCATGCTGATGGATAGTGAGAACAAAGGAGAAGGAAATTCTATGTTGTTTGGTCATTGACTTATTTATCTAATTGACCTCAGTTCTAGAAAGTTGAGGTAACCATACCCCTCAAATTATGGAATATCATATTCAGTCTATGTGAAAACCTCCTTCTCTTATTTTTTCAATGTTTCCTTATGTGTTTATTTTCTCCCTTCATTCCTGGTCCCCACTCCAAACCCCCTACAGACAATCATTCTAATATGCTTGATAGGTCCTTTAAATTGTATATATCTTTTAAAAGCATGCTATTTTGTATGGTGGAGAGTTCTTCCTTTACATATATAGTTTCTTACTTTTTTACCCACAACCATGATTTTGAGGTCTATCCAACATGAACAGCTGGATCTGTATGAACATCTAGACTGAACATCTAGATTGTTGCATTCCATAGCATGTGTCCACCATGTTATACTCATCCATTCCTTTACATATGGACTCCAGGTTGCCTTCAACTTCCCACTACCACAATATCCTTGGGGATGGCTATGAAGGCAAATGTGAGATTCATCATCATTCTTCTTTGGCAGTTCAGAGATCTGTTTTTAAAGCAGTGAGGACCAAGCTTCATCTGGGGCTATAGGCAGATTAATATCTCATCTCAAATTCTGACCTCACAGCCCAAAGACAGTTAAGGCCACCTGGTAGGTACTGGCACTATCAACTTCATAATTCTTTCCTGTTTCATTCTTAACTATGAGTAGCTTGTAATCACCTCTCCACTTGGCTGGCTGGCAAGTGCTGATCATACCAGGGTCCCACACTCTCTACCCCTACAGTTTGGGAGTGCCAGCTCCAGCAGCACTATGGAATCCCCACTCCATAGAATCTCCATCTAAGGTTGGAAACTCAGGACTTGTCTCTGTTCTTCACCTAACTGGTCCTTGTCTGTATCACCTGATTGATAGATAATAGATAGATGGGTGCATAGATGCACAGATGCTATGGGGTTTAGGGAGATTGTAGGTGGTAGTGGGGGATCTTTTGCCACTTTCCTGGAAATGGGTTATAATGGGCCACCCCCTCCTCCCACACTGAGCTCTCCACTGACCATTTTTGAGGTTTCAGGTGTGTTGGAGGGATTCCACTTTTATTTCTAGTAGTGGCTAACAGGTTTTCCTCTTAAGCTAAGACACTCCAATGGGAAGAATCAGACCTCTGGCTTTAAATTGCCCTCATGGTCTGTGAAACCCCTTTCTCCAGCTTATTTCTTGTGTCATCCCATCAGATAAAACCTAAATCACAAGAATAAAAATGACACTAATGATCTTTTCTGCTACCAAAAGAAAAGATTTTGATGGCTATATTGCTCTTTGCTCTCTAATAGACTTGAGCAAAGTAAAAAAATACAAATGTTTCTCTGTGACTAGGGGCCACATAAGGTTATTTAATTAATATCTATCTCCCACTTGACTGTAAGCTCCATGATTGTAAAGAATATGTCAGTTTTACTCAGTACTGTATCCCCAGTGCTTAGCATACTGTGGCTGACACATAGTAAGTATTCAAAAATATTTGTTGAGTGAATGAGCAAATCTGCAGCAAAACATTGGTCAGCCAGATGGAATCTACAAAGAATAAGGCTGCAAGTGGACCTGTAGCTCCACGTTTTAACCCAAGGAACTTGGAGTCTGGTTGCAGATCATTGCTTCCTAATAATAGTCCTGTTTCCCTTGCCCTGGCAGACCCTGGACAATAAAACTAGAACTTGAACCAGTTGAGAAGACCAGGGGCCAAGGGAGCATTTCTTAAGCAAAGATGCAAGTGACACAAGAGTCAAAGGAGTGTGTAAAATTGTTATTGTGATCAGTGCTGTAAATCAGGGGTGCATGGAAATAAAGAGGCATTTGTTAGTGGTGTTGGGATGGGGAATGACCTGGTCAGGAAGTCAGGGAAGACTTTTCTGGTACTTAACAAGAGATGAGTATGGATTAACTAGGTATGAAGGGAGAGAAAAGTACTCTTACTCTTTCCTTCTTCCCTGTTCTCCTTCCCCCTCCTTTTTCTACTCTGCTTCCTAGAATTCCAAAATATGCCAAAATCAGTGCCAAATGAAGGTTAGGTTATATTAATTAGGGCACAGGCTATGTTGTTAAAACAACATGGTGGCTTAAATAAAACGATAGGGTTTTATTTTCTCTTACATAGCGAACAGTCCAGGGTTACAGGATTGCCTTGTACTCCCCAACATGTGGCTTTCATCTCTGGGTCCAAGTCAGCTGCTCCAGATGTTCTCATTTCCCAGCCAGCAAGCAGGAAGCAGAGGGCAATCTGTTTCATCTTAAAATATGTGATCCAGAAGTTGGACATAGACTTCATCTTACACCCTCCTGGCCAGAATTTAGTCACATGACCACACCTACTTTTAGGAAGGCTGAGAAATATAACCCTAGCAGGGCAAGGAAGAGGGATTGTGGAGGACAATTAGAAGTTTCTACCAAACAGGACACGAACACTAATACAGAGATAAAACTTTATTTCTCAACACCTTTTAATCCTTGCCTAAGTGTTAACAAAATTTCCTATTTCACGGGCTAAAGCAGGAAACCTGATGGCTCACCTAGCCCCAAACTACAGTGAATGATCTACTTGAGTTTTCCCAACTCCAACCATTTTAGTACCAATTTGTAGTACCTTCACATTTTTTGCCATATTTTTTATACATGTCCCAGGCAAAATCACATTGTAGTCCTTATACCAGAGATACACACACCCTTCCTGCTCTTATCCTCAGTCCCACATGTCTTTCAGATTATCCTGACTCATTCACTACCTCATCCCTTGTTTCATGGGGAAATATATTCCAGAATTGTATATTGCAATAATCAGAGTACCTTAAACCAGAGGTTCTGTACTTGGCTGTACTTTACAACCACCTGGGGAGCCATAAAAATACTCTGCACAGGCTTCATGTTAGGCCAATCCAATCAGAATCTCTAGGTGAGGGCTTTGGGCTTCAGTAATTTAAAAAACAACCCAGGAAATTATAATGTGCATCAAGGGAAGAGATCTAGTGCTTTAATATTCAAAACTACTACTAAATTTCCAGCAAGGGCAGAAAATGTTGGTTCCTTTCTACTTCATAAGAAGAGAATGCCTTGCTCAGCCCTGGATTGGGTAGGGATGGTTTATCTTGTAAACCTAACCTCATATTTATTCTCATTTTTGGTAGGGAAGTAAAACAGGAGGGTGTGGTAGTTTGAGACTGTATGTACCCCAGAAAATCATGTTCTTGAAACTGGTCCAATCCTGAGTGTGAACCTATTGTAAGTGGGATCGTTTGATTAGATAATTTCAGTAAGGCGTGAACCAGGGTGGGTCTCACTCCTCTTAATGGAGTCCTTTATAAACAGATGAATACGGAAAGAGGGGGCCACAGAGACAGAGAGAAACCCTCAGAGGCTGAGAAAGGGTCCTGGAGGCCAGAAGCTGGAATCAGTGGAGCAAAGAGGCATGGAGAGAGGCCCCTGGAAGCTGAGAGAGGAAGCCACGGAAACCAGGAAGCTGAAAGCAAGGAGACCCAAAGGAGAAGGGGGATGGGTTTGGACATTTTCATGGCCTCAGAACTGCATGCTTGCAACCTAATGAATCCCCATCATAAAAGTCAACCTATTTCTGGTATATTGCCTTGGAAGCTTTCAGCAAACTAAAACAGAGGGATTCCTTTTTACCAGTGGGTCAACCAGACAGAAGAAGGTGTGTATTTTCCCAAGGCCATTCAGCAAATCAACAAGCTCCTAACTCCCACTATATATGGCTGAAGTCTAGGTCACTGAGTTCCATGAGCCCTGCTTCATCCTCTCACCTTGGTTGAAGATCAGGGCAGTAATAATACCTAATCTAATTAACACCATGTACCTGACATTTTCTTAAGTGCTTTACACATATGAAACGCAGGTACAAGACAGTTAAACAATTTGTCCAAGGTCACAAAGTTAGGAAGTGGCAAAGCTGGAACTTGAACCCAGGTAACCTGGCTCCAGAGGTCCATGATCTTAGGTGCTACACTAGACTATCTCTGCTGCAGGAAGGAAGTGGCTATCTTCACTGCTATGACCTCAAGTCAAAAAGAGGCCGACATGAGATTCAGATCAACCAAAAATCAGTCGAACATCTAACTATGCTGGTAAATTTCCATACTACATCATAAGGGTTTTGAAGCAACAGAACCTCAAGCTTTTTCCCTCCTCCTCTCCCTAGCTTCTTATCTACCTGTTACCCAGGTAATCCCACACTGGAGACCCTCTAGACATCTCTGCCCAGTCTGCTCTCTGAGCACCCTTTAGGGGGCTGCTTGCCTTCTCTTCCTCTTTGATCAGACCAGCTCAGCAAAGACTTGTCACCCAGCTATGACCATAGCAATCTCTCCTGCTCTCCCTGGCTAGGGTCAAGCACACTCCAAACACACCAACTGAGCTACTGCAAAGAGACAGGCTGTTTGTCCTCAGCCCTCAAGGAGGTCTGGCTGCTGGCACCCCATTAGCAACGAGAGGCAGACTCGGGAGAAGGCTTCAGGGAACACAAGAGCAGTTGTTAAGTAGAAAGTGCCATGTGTGTCTCCCCTTTGTGAGTCCCTTTTTGCAATGTCACTCTGACAAGCTCTGCGTGACACAGGGGCATTAATTTTTCATGCTGCCCTCCGCAGCCACACAAATTTGTTTGGAGCAATGATAAATGAAATGCAAATTGCAAATGTGGCTGGAAGCTCAGTGCCGAGGAGCTGAGGCTGCAGGTCACATCATGCTCCTGCCTTATCTTTCTGTCCCTGCGACACCTTTGGCCAATGCTTTGTATCTGCTCTGTGGCTCCATGAAGCAAAAGGGGACTGTCGAGGAGAGGGAATACAGTATTCTCAGCTAGTAGCAGGGAAGTTGATTAAGAAAAATTCACTCCCTCAATATGGTTTCTGATCTCGTGTTTATCTTCATTTGAACCATCCTGGGTAGATGTGTTTTAATTGCAAGCCACTTCCATTCTTTTTCCAGAAGCAGGCAGGGCATAAATTATAAAATAAATAAATGATTAAGAAACATCTAATTATTGTTATTAGTTTCTTACTTGAAGGTACTTCCAAGCTGCTTCTTATTAAAGTCATTCATCAAGGAGCCATTGTGCCCTTTCCAGAGGCATTGCTCCCAGGATCCATGGGAGACGTGCTGTCTCATACAACACACGCGCTTAATAAACACGGGAGGATATTGATGGCAGCAAATGCCTCCCTCAACTTAAACTCATGCATGATGGATTGATGCTTCCCAAACATGGTGAACATTTCTTCAGCTATTCATCAGCCCTACTATAAACAGGGGTGCCAGCCAGAGCAGACGTCAGACTCACACTGCCTCCTGCAGAGTGGACGCAGAAAAAAGCCCACACTTCCCTCACAGGGGCTTTATCAATTTTTCATGTGCTCCAGTCCCTTGACTTATTAAATATTTATAACAACGTCATTATTTACCAAACAAGTCACCAGGTTGTGTCTGAGGCCCCCAGAGCAAGATTCCAAAGTGCAGAACAGGGACGTCTCCTCTTCCTCTGGAGAACCTTTTTAGTCGAGACAGTTGGGCCTAGCACACAGGTTTCTCTGACTTCCTTAAGAAATGCCTCTGTAAGGTTTCTCCAAGCTTTGGTGCAGAAGTCTGGTGGAGGGAGACCAAAGCATGAGGAAGCCAAGGATATCGTTGAGTGGTTGTCCCCTTTCTAAGTCACTCATCTTTCTGGGGCTCCAATGTCAAGAGTTCTGATGCTTCCAAGTAATGCAGATTATGTCTCCAGGCAAGACACAACAAACCTCATTTGCTCAATGATTTCCTGAGCACCTGCCAGTGCAGAGTGCTACCCTTAGGAGCTGGGGGTGATACACCCAACAGTCATCCTCCCATTTCTTCTGGGCTAGAGCCTACTGCACTTCCCGCCCCAACCCCCCAAAACTGGTTGAAAATGCCACCCCCACCTTCCTTGCAATTAGGTCAGAGGCAGGTAATCCACTCCTGGCCAAAGGGATCTGAGGGAAGATTTTCAAAGAGCAGGGGTCGTTCTGAGAAGTATCTTCTTCCTCTCTGGTCAAGAGACCTTTTGAGGAAGGCCCTGCCTTCTTCAGCTGGATGTTGATGTTTAGAGAACAGTGGCAGCTGCTGAAGGACCACTCCGAGGATGAAGGCTAACATGCTGAGAATGGCAGAGCAGAAGAGTAAAAAGAGCCTGGGTCCCTGACAACACTGATAATGCACCAAGCTAAACCCTGCAACTGACCTACCTCTGGACTTGTTAAGGGAGCTTCCTTTCACCATTAGAATACCACAGTGATAAAACTGTTACACACAAGATCTCTGATGGATGCTAAAATTAGTGGGCCAAAGTTTGAAAAGAAACAGGATATTTCCATAGTCTAAAAGCATCTCTCTCAAGATATTGCAAAAGGAATTGCAAAAGGAAAAGTAGCAACTTTACAGTGGAGAAACCCAGCAAGCACTACCTTAACCAAGGGATCAAGGTTAACATCACCAATAAGACATATCAATGTCACAAACCCCGTGATAGGATGCACTGAGAAGGGTGCATCCCTTCCATGGTGTTCTTGCCAAAAAATGCATAACCTCAATCTAAGCATGAGAAAACATGAGACAAACTCTAATTGAAGGACATTCTATAAAATAACTGAGCAGGCAGTGTTCTTCAAAAATGTCAAGGTCATGAAAGACAAGGAAAGACTGAGAAACTGTCACAGGCTGGAAATGTCTAAGGAGATATGACAACAAGATGTAATGTGGGATCCTGGATTGGATTCTCGAACAGAAAAGACATTAGTGCAAAAATTGGGGAATCCCAAATAAAGACTGTAGTTTAGTTAATAGTATTGTACCAATGTTAATTTCTGGTTTTGATAACTGTACTATGGCTATGCAAGATGCCAAGATTAGGGAAAGGTAGGAATATTTTTGCAACTTTTCTGTACATATTAAACATTTTAAGAGTGTTTAGACAATCTACCCAAGGAGGCTCTCCCAAATTCAATTACCAAAAAGTAGGGATTTCTTCACTTCCTGGATTTGTTGCAGTAAAAATTACTCAGGGATTACAAAGAAGATTTTGTACAATCCAGGATTTTCCTTACTAAATGCAGTTAAATATGTTAATTATTAAATTACCCTATTTAAAATAGTGTAAGGCAACAGAGCAATAAGGTGGGGGAAAAATCCCACGAGCTTTGAAATCAAATAGGCCTAGGTTCAAATGCAATATTTTTAAGTAAGCTATTTACTCTCTCTGAGCTTCAGCTTGAATATGCATAAAATTGAAATAAAGAATGAAGAGTGGGAGGACAACATTTAATATGGTGATCCAAGGAGGACCTTCTGAGGCCCCATTTGAAATGAGATCTCAGTGATGACAAAAAATTTTCCATATGAGCTTCTGGGGGAAAACCATTCCTGGCAGAGACAACAGCAAATGCCAAAGGCCCTGTGTTCAAGAAACTAAAAGGTGGTCTCTTCCCACTGGGATGTAAACTACTAGAGAAGGGATTTTTTTTTTCTGTCTTATTTACTGATGTATCCCAAGCCCCAGACCAGTGCTTGGCACATAGCTGGTGCTCTACAAATACTTGTTACATGAATGATGGAGTGAATGGCTAACCTCATGTGGGATGAACCAAAGGTATACCAAGCCTTGTAAACCACATCCCAGCTCAATCCCTTGATCAGTCCTTGGCAGCCTACCAAGGAAGAGGGTAAGTTCTCTCTAGAGGAAGTAATCATCCAGATTCTGTGCAAGTTTTCCCATACACTTCCCAACATTCAGTCAAAAAGCATACCAAGAAGTAGAACCAAAAGAAAATAATTGGATAATAGAAAGAGACCCACAGGTGACCAGATCCTGGGGTAATAAGATACAGGCTTTAAATAACCAATTGATTTGACAAAATGGAGAATTTCACCAGAGACCTAGGATCTCTAAAGAATCCCATGGAAATTCTAGAACTGAAAAACACAATAACTAAAATTAAGAACACAGTTGAAAGGATTTAATAGATTTGACATCACTAAGATTGCCAGATTTAGCAACTGAAAATACAAGACACCCAGTTAAGTTTGAATTTCAGAAAAACAACAATATTTTTAGTGTAAAACTGCCCTGTGCTATTCCTGAACATACCTATTCTAAAAAATTATTCACTGTGTATTAGTCAGTCAAAGGGGTGCTGATGCAAAGTACCAGAACTCTGTTGGCTTTTATAAAGGGTATTTATTTGGGGTAGAAGCTTACAGTCACAAGCCCTAAAGAGTCCAACTCAAGGTACCATAAGAGGTACTTTCTCACCCTCTGTCATTGGCCATGTGTTGACACAAGATGGCAGGCAATGTCTGCAAGGGTTCAGCCTTCCTTCTTTCTCTTAAGGCTCCATGGTCCCAGCTTCTTCCAACCTCAGCTGTAGGCTGGCATAAGGCTCATCTCTCTCCCTAAGGTTCCTTTCTTTCCAGGCTCTGTTCTCTTCACAAGGTCAGCTATAGACTATCAGTCTCATCTATCTTTCCTGGGCCTCTGCCATGTCTAATGAGCTGTCTCTATTCCTCTGTGTTCTTCTCTGTGTGTCTACTTCCATGTGAGAGTCTGTTTTATCAGCCCACCAAGGGGACGGGAACTCAACGTTGCACACCCTAATGATGTGGTCGAATCAAAGCCCTAATCTTGATTTAATAAAGTAAAAGTGAAACCCCTGAATTTAATACCTTCAAAGGGGTATCATGCCCAGAGGAACAGACCAGTTTACAAACATAATTAATGTCTCTTTTTGGAATTCATAAAAAATACCAAACTGCTACACACTGTATCTGAAATTCAAATTTAAATGGGTGTCTTGATTTTATCTGATAGGCATAGATAGATATAGCTGAAAAGAGGATTAATTCAGTAGAAAATACCCAGACTGAAGTATGAAGATCAAAAAGGGTGAAAAACACAAAAAGCAAGAGACATTTGAGACGTGGTAAAAAGTTCTAAAATATATGAAGTTGGAATCCTAGAAGAGGATAGAAAAGTGGATCAAAATACATTTAAAGAGATAATGGCTGAGGAGTCTTCAAGTCTGATTCAGGAAGTACATGCAGAAAAAACCCACCTTCAAATGAATGAAAAACCCACACCTATGCTCAACATAATAAAACTGATGAAAATCAAAGAAAAACATCCTCAAAGAATTCACAAAGAAAAACAGAAAAAAATATTATCTTCAATGGAACAACAATGAGAGTAATAGCTGACTTCTCAATAAAAACAATGAAAACAAGGCAACCATGGAATAATAATGAATGAAACCACCAACTAAGAATTCTATTCCCAGTGAAAATACCCTTCAAAACTGAAGGCAAAATAAAGACATTTCCAATCAAATGAAAACTAAGAGAATGCACCATTAGTACAGGTTAATGAAAATATTGGAGAATATGCAAGCTCATAGAGATAGAAATACAAGTACTCATAGTGACTGAGTACAAGTTGCCAGAGGCAGGAAGCAGCGGGAATGGGGAATTAATGCAAAATGGGTATAGGATTCTGTTTGAAGAGATGGGAAATTTTAGTCATGAAACACGGTGAGGGTACCACAACATGGTGAATGTGATTAATGCCACTAAATGGTATACACAGGAGTGGTTGAGATGGGAAAGTTTATGTTGTATATATGTTCCCACAATTAAAAAAAAAAAAAAAAGCAAATGAAGAGACAACAATTAAAGGCAATATATGATACTGGATGGGATCTAACAAGGGAGCAGGCTCCAAAGGAAAATATTGGGACACATGAAAAATTAGAATATAGACTATTAGTTTTATATCTATGTTAAAGTTCTTGAACTTGATAACTGCCCTTAAGGTGAATATATAAGTGAATATCCTTGTTGTTATGAAATGTACACAGCAGTATTAAGTGTTCAAGGAGCATGATATGTACTACCTACACTCAAGTGTCCAGAAAACGGATTGACAGACAGACATACAAACAGAAAGATAAACTGATGGATAGATAGAATGACACAGATAAGTGTAAAATGCTAAAATTGGTGGATCTGGGTATCTGGGGGTATAGGGGTATATTTGAATTCTCTGTAGGTGGTTTGTATTACTTTTGTAACAAAAGTTCTGTCCTGTAAGTTTGAAAGTATTTCAAAATTAAAAGTTTAAAATTAAAACAACAACAATGAGGTTAAATAGACATACAATTAGAATGTATGACAATAGCAAATGGTGTAAGGGGGTTAATGGAATTAAAGGGTTCTCAGGCCCTGAAGGGGTAAAAAATTATTAATTTTTATTAGACTGTATAAGTCAAGAATGCATGTTGAAATCACAAGGATAACCACTAAAAGAAGAGTAAGAATGAATAACAAACTAGCTAATAAAGGTGAAAATTGGAGTTTAAAAATACTTGATTGATCTAAAAGAAAGGAAAGAAAGAAGAGAAAATGAAACAACACAGATGGGACAAATAGAAAAGAAACAGTAAGATAGTAGATACAAACCAAATGCCTCAGTACTTCTATTAAATGTAAATAAACTAAGTACCCCAATTAAGCCTCATCACGATCATGTAGATATTATTATCCACATTTTTACTGGTGAAGAATTTGAGGAGGCATAGAAAAGTTAAATAACCTTCTCAAGGTTGTCCAGCCAAAAAGTCATGGCACCAAGTCAAACCTAGCACTCTGCCTCCGGGGTCTGAGTATATTGCCTCTCCAACTGTTCCCCTCCTCTCTGTCCACCCAGCACTCCTTTAGCTCAGCCCTTCCACAAACTGCACCCAGATTTCTGCAATAAGCTCCTAACCCTGGCTCTCTGGAACCACATCCTCACCATGGTGACCATGCAAAGACACACACTAGATCTCATCTCTTTCCTAAATAAAAACTTCTTGGATTCTCGTTTTCTTCAGGACAAATGTAGATCATAAAAGGTCCTTCTAGAAGATGCCTCCCTTTCCCAACCCCCTAATTTCATCCTCTGCTTCCTGACTTCTTGCCCTACATTTCAGGAAGATTGGACTCCTGGGGTTTCAGGAAGTGCAAGCAGTTCCTCCAGCCTGGAATGCGTGTTATGCTCCAATGTCCCCTCTTCAATAAAGCTCTCATGAGGGCCAGCCCTTCCTCCCCTTCACTATTGTCATTAAGGGCACCATTTACTGCACACCTTCTCTGCCAGGAACTGTGCTGAATGCTTTATATACACCATTCCCATTTAAGCCTCACAACTCTGCAATGCAAGTACTATCATTCTCCACCTTCTAGGTGGGCAGGCAGACTCAGAATGGTTAGGTAGATTGCCCAAGTAAATCCGTTAATTCGGTTAGTAAATTATCTCTTTATTAAGTAATTGCTATGTGCCTGATGCCCTCCTGGGTGCTGGAAAGACAGCAGTGAACAGAACAGGCAAAAAGCTCTACTCTCCTGTGAGCATACACTCTAGCAGGGGGACACAGACCACCAAGAAAATAAATAAAAGATACACTGTGTGAGTTGGGACAATTCTCATGAAGCAAAATAAAGGAGGCAAGGAGGAGAGGGTGTGAGGCAGGTTGCAATGTTTTAAAAGGATGCTCAGGGAAGGCTTTGCTGAGAAGGTGATACTTGAGTGAAGGTATGAAGGAGGTGAAGAAATAAGCCATGTGTGATTCTCAGAGAAAAGCATTCTAGGCAGAACTGGAAGTACAATGGAAGTGGAGCGTGAATGTGGCCAATGAGTTGAGGGGAAGGCAAGGAGTAAATGGCAGCACTCAGTCAACTGTTCGTTTATTTATTAACCAACTTGACCACCTGACTAGAGTGAGAGCCTCTGATATCCCTGGCATTTAGTCACTCAGGAAGCATTGCTAAGTGAAGAACTTGGTCTTCAATTTTGAGTGAGATAGTAAAGTGGCACCTTATCCATCACATCCTTTTATAGGTTTGGAACCTGGAGCCTGGCCCCTTCCATCCTCAGTCCACACTGCACAATCTCAGCCCCCACTCTTTGAGAGGAAAGATGTATCTGACAGCCCCATCCCTGAATTCCTACAACTGGGGCCTCTATAAATATTTCCTAAACAAAGGAAAGGCACAGGGAATGACAGATGGGCTGGAGTGCAGTATGCCCTCTTGTGGTTCCCGGACGACATGGAGCCAATCCCACTGAAGCTGCCTAGAACCTGCAGGTGTAAGGCACACCTGACACCTAGGAAGGGTTCTGGTGAGCAAACTATTTTATTAAGACCAAGCACTAACTAGCAGCCATATAACACGGGGGCCACCATGTAAAGTTATTCAGGTTGTGCACTGCAAAAGGATGTTCACCTAACCTAACCTCCCAAGCATCCTAATAGTGGAAATCCACTTTGGGCACATCAGAGACTAAACTGATTAGTGGCAGGGGGGGACAATTTTGACTACAACATTATGATGTCACTCAAATCATTTTCCCACTTTCTTCAAGAAAAATTGAGCTGTTATAAATCCAAAGAGCAAGAAAGATTTAATGTAGATCTCTGAATGCTCTATGAGATGGAGTACAAGGCCATTAGGTTATACAGCATAATGCAAAGATTTATCACTACATATGGGAGAAGAATTCTTGTCATCTCTCTATGAGGGAAATGTTGACGGGGAGTGAAACACAGCTAACAGATCAAATTATCCAAGACTGAATTCCAGAGGGCTCTACCCAACCCACCCAAAGAGGTGAGATCTACCAGATGGGAGCAGGGCAGTAAGGAGGAAAACTGCAACATTCACCCAGGAAAACTCAGGAGCCAGCCTTGGGGAGACAGGACACTGGGGCAGGGACAGACCTCAAGCCGTACCCTGCTAGTTACAGTGATCCTGCTGAGGCCCAGGATCACTCCCTAAGCAGTTTAACATGGGGTCCAGGGCAAGGGCTTTACCATGCCATTGCTTTCTCCAGGAAGGGAAAAGTGTTCAGAGAAATGTTGACCAAATATTTGAAAACAATCTCCCAAATGCTAAGGACACAGATAGAAGATCCTTAAATAGTTATATAATTATCAAATTTATGCACTTTATGACACATGGACACTTTCAAGCATAATGAAGCTTTTGTATAATCAGTGTACTACACGTGTAAACTCTTTTTTGAATAGAACTGAGAAAATCTTACCATTTTAAATTAGGTTTTTAAGTGCTGTACCTTGGATTTTACGTTATGTGGTTCACACTGGTCCTTGGTTAGGAATACAGTATCCCTGCCCCAACCCTAAACTGTAAGGCTGTGCTTTAGGAAAACAAGGTTGCTCTATGATCTGTATTCAGCAGTTTCTGGGAACAAAATTCTTGCACACTGAAACCCCTGCTCACCGACACTGTCCTCCTCAACTCATACTGAATAAGCATTTCCACTCAGAGAAGAGAGGCCAAGAACACAAACACCCATCTTTTAAAGTAACAGTGTGTGAATATTCTCACTGTCCTGATTTTGTGATAATCAGGGTAGGCTAAACATTTACTATATTAAAAACTTGTCCCCAGACCTAGAGAAATGTTTTTAGAATGCTGGTGATAGGGAAGCGGGTGTGGCTCAGTGGATAGAGCCCCCATTTACCATATGGGAGGCCCGGGTTCGAGTCCGGAGGCCTCCTTGTGAGGGCACACCGGCCTGAGCGGTGCGGTGGGCTGATGCA
>JAQZBX010023362.1:0-30890 GCA_029593785.1 Cabassous unicinctus | reverse complement strand
AACAAATCAATTTTATTGATACATATTAATAAACATACAATTCATCCAAAGTATACAATCAGTGATAGCTGCTATCATCGCATAGTTGTGCGTTCATCACTTCAATCATTATTAGAGCACTTTCATTATTTCAATAATAATAATAATAAACAAAAAACAGACAAACAAGAAAATTCCTCACCTCTCAATCTCTCTATGCTTACCCCCCTATACATAGCTGCTGTTTCTGGCTATTCTACCCAAAGTGCATAATCAGTGGCTTTTAGTATAATCACAATGTTTTACATTCATGATCTCAAAAATTTTAGAACAATTTCATTACTCCAAAAAGAAAGACTCCACACCCCTTAGTATTCTGTCCTCAGACCTACATAACCACTAATCTCCTTTCATCTTTATAAATTGATTTATATTTACATTTTATATAAATGGAATCATACAATATGTAGTACTCTGTGTCTGGTCTCCTTCACTTAATATAATGTTTTTTTGTCTGATGTTAACTTATATTTGTTCAGCTTCAAAGTAAAACGGTCTTATATATGGAATTCTACCCTTATTCATATTTCATATATTTATATTTCACATAATATATTTAGTTCATAATGGGGCAATTATACAGTATTTGTCCTTTTGTGTCTGGCTTGCTTCACTCAGGATAACGTCCTCTAGGTTCATCTATGTTGTCAAATGTTTCACAACTTCATTTCTTCTTAACCACTGCATAATATTCCATCGTGTGTGTACTCCACAATTTGTTTATCCATTGATCATTTGATGGACAACTGGGTTGTTTCCACCTTTTGGCCATCATGAATAACGCTGCTATGAACATTGGTGCGCAGATATCTATTCATGTCACTGCTCAGTTCTTCTGGGTATATATATAGCAATGGTATTGCCAGGTCCCATGGCAAGTCTATATTCAACTTCCTTAAGAACTGCCAAACAGTCCTCCACAGTGGCTGTACCATTCTACATTCCCACCAATAGTGCATAAGCATTCGTATCTCTCCACAGCCTCTCCAACATTTACAGTTTTCCAACTTTTTAATAGCGGCCAGTCTGATAGGTGTGAAATGATATCTCATTGTAGTTTTGAGTTCCATTTCCCTAATTGCTAGTGATGTTGAACATTTTTCATGTCCATACACAGTTTTTAAAAACTAATATATTGTAGATGAACACTTAGGTTGATTCTAGATTTTCACTATTAAAAACAATGTTACAAGAGTCCATGGTTCAGGGGCTCTGGCTATGTGCACACCTGTAATTCCATGGGACTCACTGTGGAAAACTGTGCCAGAACAATTGGTCCTCAAACTCTAGTCCATATCAGATCCACTGGAGGGCTTCTTAAAACTTTGATTGCTCAGTAGGTCTGGGGTGGGGCTGGAGGATTTGCATTTCTCAACAAGTTCCCAGATGATGCTGAAGCTGCAGGTCTGGGGAGGTCACACTTTGAGAACTTCTGCTGTATTATATAGTAGAATTAGAATGGCAGAATCACTGACTTGACTAGATTGTGCCAAATTGCTTTCCAAAGTCTGTGATTACCAGCAGAGTAGTTAAGAGTTCCCAATGCTCCACATCCTTGCCAATACTTGACATTTTAATTTGTTCTTATCTAATCATTGTAAAATGATGCAATATTGCCATAGTTTATGTTCTTAGATTACTAGTAAGGTTGAGCAACTTTTCTTATAGGGAATTTGGGTTTCCTCTTCATTTTAGGTTAAGTTTTCCTTATTGATTCGTGGGAGTTCATTATATTTTCTGGATATTAATATTTTTCCCAGTTATAGGTTATAGATACCTTCTGTCTCTCTGTTTTTCTTTCATGATATCTTTTAGTATATAGAAGTTTTAAATTTTGTGTAATCATACATGTCATTCTTTTCCTTTTGTGTTTTTCATATCTTGTTTTAAGAAATCCTTTTCTACCGTGAGGTCACAGAACGTTTTCTGATATTTTCTTTTCAAAGTTTTACAGGTTTACTTTTTTATATTCATGTCTTTAATCCTCCTTGAATTCATGTTTGAGGATGATGTAAAGTACAGATATAATTTTCTTTTTAGCAGTATTTATTGGCTCATCCATCTTTTTCCCACTTGTATGTAATACTACCTCTGATATATATCTACAGATATATAGAGATCTGTTCTGGACTCCATATTCTGATCCTTTGGTTTATTTGTCTATCCCTGTGCTTTATATTAGAACATGATTTCTCATAGGCAAAGATTCTTACTCTTACTGTTTTAAGTGAGCAGCTGGGCTTGATCTTTCTGGTAGTCATAGGGCTTAGGGCAGATATACTTCCCCAGTGCCTGTTTCCTATCAGCCTCCTGCCAAGCATGACTACCTAGTTTCTAACCTCTCCTGGCTGTTTAGTTTAGCTCATTTGCAGAGCTGAGATGGTTGTCATTTCCTAAATTCAATAAATGACTCCTAACTTTGGTTACTTGCTTTGCTTACCTATTTCCCAGGCTTCCCAGGCTCTTTCTTAAGACTTTGATTTGCATTTCTCCTTTGTCCCCTCTGCAATCCAAAGTAACTTTACAAATTTTACCAATTATAGATTTACAACAGAAAATACTCTCATATATCTATTTATGGATAGAATGGTTGTCCACCAACAATAATAGAAAGGTTGTTCTCTTCTAGATACTATAAAAGGTATAGGCATTTTTTCTAAATACCTTATAGCAAGTTTCTGATGTTATCAGTGAAGAATTAAGATCTTTGCTCTTTCTTTACTCAAAATAAGGGGCCAATTCTTATAGGAGATAGCTAGAAGAGACACATTTTTCATTTTTTCATTTTGTTCCACAAAAAAAAATTGATTTTTTTTTTTTTTTTTTTTTTTTTTTTGCAGCATGGGTTAATGAGACAAAAAAAGCCCCACTTCTCATTGCTTATAGTGTTGTGACCTTAGGCAAGTCACTACTTCTCTGGGTCTTCCATTTCTTCATTTGTAAAAGGAAGTAAATTGAACAAGACACTTGTCAAGGCTTCCTACTTGGAAATTTTGACTCAGACTCTTTGAGAACTGCCAAATCTCAAAGAACTGGAAGAAAGCTTTCATTTATGTCTTACAGAAGCCAAAAATTCTCCCAGATTATAGAACATGCATTATGATAATGAATGGATATTAGAGTGAAGATTAATATACTTCATTATCTAATCTCTAGGTAGCCAAATAGGTCAGGCTTAGACTTCATCTTATTTTAATGTAGCCTCATGTGACAGGGATATTTGCAGTCCTAGAAGTCAACTAAGGACTTTTGGCAGGCTTTTTTTTTTTAATGAGCTTTATTTCATTTGTCTTTGAATTGGAGCAGTGGTCTTCTCAGGCCTGAATCAAGACCCAGCCCAAATTGTCTTGACTCCTCTTCTTCCATTAGACCATGTGGTCCACAAAGTGCAGGCCCAGCCAGGAACAGCTGCCTCCTCTGGTAGGGCACAGAACATACTGCTGTACAAATACTACTTTCTTTGACCAGGCTGCCCACCACATTTGACCTCACGGCACATTTGTCTTTTTGCTGTCCTGTAGAAGGAGGGCTTGGGGGAGAGTTCACAGGCTTTTTTAAATGTTGACTTGGAATGGCACATAAGGTCTCTGAGGTTGGCTTCACTTTGGATTCAGAGCCCCTTTAAACAGGCAGTTTGTCCAGCTAACTATGGGCCTTGGGCTAAAGACTTTAGAGACCAGGACAGCTACCTCTGCTGCATATTGTAAAGAACTGAGAATCTTACATTTTTACTTCCCTGCCACAATTCCATGTCAGAACAATCACAACTTTGTTATCAGAAGAAAATAATACTCTCTGCATAGAATAAGACTAAGAAAATAAGACCTCCAAAGGGCTCACTGTGGTTATCTCTGTGAGGCATGATTATGGCTTTCTTTAGTTCCCTCCTTTTTTTTGTTTTCCATATTTCTGACAATGAACATACATTACTTGTGAAATCAGGAAGAAAAAAACAGTAATAAGTGTTATACTTTTAAAACCTGTCACTGTGCCTCAGATAAAAGTTTAGAATCTTTAACACGGCATGTAAAAGGTCTTTACAACTGGCCTCAGTATTCTTCAGCCCCAGTGAACAGTTCACCATTGCCAAACATGCCATGATCTTTCCCAACAGCATCACCCACCACCCTTCTCTCTGCCCTATAACACCCTTTCTGAGAATTCTCTTTGTCCACACTCCCCCAACCTGGATTACTCTTCCTCTTCTTTCTGTTCCTTTCTGTTTCTGTTGTGTACAAATCTCTACTGTAGCAGTGTATTAGTCAGCCAAAGGGTTGCTGATGCAAAATACCAGAAATTGGTTGGTCTTTATAATGGGTATTTATTTGGGGTAGAAGTCCACAGTTACCAGGCCATAAAGTGTAAGTTTTTCCCTCACCAAAGTCCATTGCCACGTGTTGGAGCAAGGCAGCTGCCGATATTTGCCAGGGTTCAGGCTTCTTGGGTTCCTCTCTACCCAAGGCTGCATTTCTCTCTGGGCTTAGCTCCTCTGTTTCCTCCACAAGGTCAGCTGTACACTATGAGGCTCTCTAGGCTTTGCGTTTCTCCACAAGGCCAGCTGTAGACTATCAGGTGAATGGCTTGTCTCTATCCCAGAGCCTTCTCTCCTCCTTCACGATCAAGCTCTCTTACTTCCCAGGGCTCCAGCTCAAGACTCCAACATCAAAAACTTCTCTGTCTTTTGCCTTGCCTTTTATACTGGATTAACCCACCCACTAAGGGGTGGGGCTCAATGCCCTACTGACGTGGCCCAGTCAACACCCCAAACATAACTTAATCATGCCCAGATTAGCAGACCAGTTTACAAGCATGATCCAATATCTATCTTTGGAATTCATAATTACATCAAACTGCCAGACTGCAACAAGCAGTTAGGGATTTGCGTAACAATGATTTGTTAAATGGCTGACTCCTTTACCAAACCATTAACTTTTTTAGAGCAGGGGACTGAGGTTAAAGTACCAGAGGACCTCCACTGCTTCATATACTATGGTAAACTCTCACTAAATTTTGATAAGATGGAGTGGATTTTAATGGCACTGGATAATCTGTATTCTGCCTGGGTTAGGGTCATAAGAAAGAAAGCATTCCCACTATCTTATGTCAGTAACTCACCCAGGATGTTTCCCATAGACCTGTATAATATCTTGCAAGCACTATTGGTTCCTTAGATGGCTCGAAATTTGGTTATCCTTGCCGGTTTTTCTCAGGGGCTGTGCCTAGTATTCTCTGCCTATCTGTACTGTACACTTTTCTTTACATTTCTCAAGATATATTCACAACAGCCTTCTACACCATCTGAAATGTCCCTGATACCATATGTTCCCTTATAGAGCATCAGCTACATTGTAGGTATATCTTCCATTGGAGACTTGTGTCTCTCACCATATCCTAGTCTTCTCAAACTGTCCTCTATGAAAAAAATTAAGTTTAATCTTGGGTTCTCCTTTAGGCTATTTCTAAGTCTTCATTATATTTCAATTCATTAATTCTTTACCATTTCTACTTTAGTTTTACCACACTGGATGTTGGCATTTTCAACCTGTTCCTAAAGCTTTAGGCTAGCCTGGGAGATCTGCTGTTATATTTTAAATGTACATCATTCTTTTATATAAAATATAGTTGTATTTTATGCAGATTGGAATTATATAAAACTGAAAATAGTAGGATATACTAAAAGTATTAATAAATCCCCACCCCAAATTTTAAAATAAAAGTTGACAAGAATTACATAATCTCAAAGCTGGAGGACTTGCATAAATGTAGACTGTGTTTAAGCAGAGGAACTTGTGCTTGTGGTTTGAGGGTCTGTTTTTCTGTTGTTTTAACATCTGCTCTTGTTATAATTTAAAGTACTTTTTACATCCTATTATAATGTCATCCATACATTCATTAAATGGTATTGGTACTTGTGGTAGTACTGAAACTAGCACATGAAAATAAATGAGTTTGGAATAGAATTGAGATGTGATCAAACACAATGAAGAATATCAAACAACTGCCATGATCTGCTGTGCCAATTTAGGAATGAGAACTCTGTAAACTAGTGGAGAGGATGCTTAGAAATTAAAATGGAACACTGAAATAAAAATATACTACGGTGATGTAGATCCATGCCTCCTGAGAATATATTTATTCCTATGGGAAAAACAGTTTTGAATTTTGCATTAATTGAATTATCCAAAGTCTTCAGGAACATACCCTTTACATAAAATGAAGCCACTTTGCTCTTGGGATTTTTTGTAAATAAAATTATCATGTAGCAGTTTTTAAATCTCATTTTCAAACACTCTGGGGCCAAAATAATGCTATTTGTGGTCTTTAAGGTATAGAATCTGAATGACTTTTCTTAATAGGCCCCACTTATTACTTTATAACTAGCTTAATAACTTCAAGCCGTTCTTTCCAGAATTTTTTAAAGGTTTCAAAATTTAATACTGTATATCCAGGGTTGTGGGGACATTTTAGGACAAACGTTTGACATCCCAGAAATAGAATGTTAGAATTAAAAAGAATCTTTGAGATCTTTTTACAAAAGGGGAAACAGATGGCTATAGAAGGCAGCTAAGGGGCGGGCACAAGGTCACACAAATTACAAAGAACTGCATTAAAAAAAAAAATTTTTTTTTAAACAATTGCTGTGTGGTTCGCAGGGCCTGACGGCGCACCCGCGCAGGGCCTGGTGGCGTACCTGCTCGCGGGGCCTGGAGGCACACCAGCACATGGGGCCTGGTGGCCCATGTGCCTTCTATAATTTTCTTTTTTTAATTTTTGCCGGGAGGTCCCGGGGATTGAACCCAGGTCCCTCCATATGGGAGACGGATGCCTAACCACCCGAGCCACATCTGTCCCCCTGCTATATCTCTTGAGATTGACCAAAGATACCCAAAGTTACAGTCTTTTCCCATACAGCATGGCTGTATAATAAATCAATCTTAGTTTATCACAAGCATTCTAAAAACCAGACCTAGGGAGACAAACTAATTTCTAATATAGCGAATGTTTAGCCTACCCTGGTTATCACAAAATCAGGTCAGCGAGAATATTCGCATCATTTTTAAAAATTTGTAGTGTATTTCTAATTTGTATTTCATTTCAATTTTCTAATATCCTTTCTTCCCCTTTATTTCTTTATATATATTGAACTTTTCCCACTATGATAATAAGCTAAAGTTCAGAATCACAGGGTAAGAGTCAAAGTCTCCATTTTTCTTTTAAAAAAATTCCATGTGGACTTTTACCCTATGAAGACTTTCAGTGTACACAATCTTGAAATTAGACTTTTCATCAGTTCCTAATACCAATAGAACCATGCTTTTGCACACATTAAAATGTACATTATACAGTAATGTTTTGATGCTCTTTCATAGTTTGTAACAATTATTTCACAACAATGCAAGGTGTTAGTGTTGGGATAATGCATGGGAGCCCTGTATGATGATATGCATGTTTGTTTTGTAAGTTCTCAACTTACGTTATACACTTATTGTTTATGGATGTTCAGTATGAGTGATAAACTTCAATTTTAAAAAGTTTAAAAAGTGTACATTATACAAATAGTGCATCAACTTTTGATGAAACTGTTTCTCATAGAGTTTCTTTCTTCTTTTCAAGATAATGCATATGGTAAAACATTACGGCAACACCATGGCTGGGTAGTTCGGGGAGTTTTCGCAGTAAGTATCTGTATGTTTCCTTATGTTTTGATGTTCACAAGCAAGGTGTTTTTCTATTTGTTTTGTTTAGTATTTTGTTGTCTACATGTGTGGTTTGTCTTGCTTTGTTTTTGAGGAAGTCCTTTAAATCCATAGGCCTTTGGTATTTGGAAGTGTCTGCAATAAAAAGCATCTACAATAGAAAAGAGTGTGCTTTACCCTTACATATTCCAGTGACCTTGTAGAGATTTGCCTCAGAACTGGTTGCCTTTCTTTTAAAGTAGTAAAAGACTTGAGTATCAATGCAGAGGTAGGCAGGAAGTAGCAAGCCGGAATACTTACCATTGTGGGGAAAACAGTGATGCAGAAGCTAGTAGCTCCCTCTGCTGCCCATTATATTCAATCTTGTTAATTCGCTGATCTTAGTTGAATTTTTAAAAATATATTTTTTATTTTTTAAAAAAGATATTTAGATTACATAAATGTTACATAAAAAATATAGAGGATTCCTATATGCTTTGCTCCCCACACCATCCACATTTAACTCCATTAATAACATCCTTCATTAGTGTGGTACATTCATTGCAGTTGATGAACACATTTTGGGCACTGCCACTAAGCATGGATTGTAGTTTACATTGTAGTTTATACTCTCTCCTACACAATTCTGTAGGTTATGGCAAGATATATAATGGCCTGTATCTGTCATTGCAGTGTCATTCAGGATAATTCCCAAGTCCCAAAAATGCCCCCGTATTACACCTGTTTTCCCTCTCCCTGACCTCAGAATCTCCAGTGGCCACTGCCTCCACATTAATGACATAAGTTCTTCCATTGCTAGAATCACAATAAGTCTATAGTAGAATACCAGTAAGTCCACTCTAGTCCATTGTTCATTCCCCAGTCCTGAGGATTCTGGGACGGTGATGCCCATTCCACCTCTAATTGAGAGGGGGCTTCAATCCCGTATGGCTGATGGATGGGACTCTCTTGCTTGCAGTTGTAGACTCTCTCGGTTCCTTGGTATGGTGGTTTTCCATCCTCACCTCCTTGTTTGTTGTCCTGGGTGAGTCCAATGAACTGGAGAGTAGGTGTTGCAACTTCACTGAGGTTCAGGGCACATGGACAGCCCAAAGATTCAAGTCTTTTGGGCATATACCTACCAACTCCAGCACCAACTGTAGGTTCAAATAGACAGGACAGAAGAGGCATGTGTAGAGAAGTCATAGTTGAATTTTAACTTTGAATATTTACTGAAGTCTTAGTTGAATTTTAACTTTGAATATTTACTGAATTGGGTATACCTGCAGCTAGGACTTGAAATCTCTTCTTAGCTAGTTATTTTCATTGTGAAGGTGTTTGTGTTCCTGTGTTTGGCTCCTGTTACCCACAACTCCTTCCTCCCTAGCTCAGCCACATGTTGAACTGCAAGGATACAAGCCTGGGAATCATAGTCCCCTGGACAAATCACTTGCCCTGCTTTGTGAAGGAGGAGTAGATGGCCCCTTTATGTCAGCACTAATATTCTGTGATTCTTCCTGTCAGGGAAAAAAGTCACTTTTAGTCAAATGTAGCTGTGAAAAGGCGATATCATAAAGTGGTACACTAGGAAACTCCATAGAATGTGAGTGTTCTTTTGAAGGTTGGGGATAAAAAGCACCCTACAGGTAATATCTTTTACTAATGTAAAGGATAGGAGACATCATTTGCCTAAAGTAAGAACTGTTTAGGTCCTTATTTATTAGAAAGTGAGTAAAGAAAATGGTAAGAATTTATAGTATAAGAAATCAGATGTTAGTGAAAATGAAATATTATTTGAAAGTATGAAGATGACTAGCTCCATATCCCACCATTTACTGAAATAAGAGCCAGACTAATTGGGACTGAAAGTTGTTCACATTCACCTTCAGTGCATATTTAATAATCATAATAATAGCTACCATGTAGTTATTGGCCATCTTTTGGACATGCTTTCATGTTCATTATCTTTGTTAATCCTCAGGATTAACTACCATTTTACAGGTTCAGAATGGCCAATACACTTTCCCGAGTACCAAGTCCCAAAGTAAGTCTATGGCAGAGCCCTAGGTTCAAATTCAGATCTTCTGTCTCTAAGGCTAGTGTTCATCCCCCCACTTCACAGTTCTCTGCAATGAAGACAGAATAAGTGAGAAGCCAAAAGTGAGTTCTTAGGCAGTGGACGTTTACTACATTCATTTGATCTCCCTGAGTAAATAGTGTGATTGCTTGCACATGCCTGATGCCTGAGTTCCTTCCATGAGATGACCAAGAACAGACACTGAATTACCCTATTAACAAAAATCATAAATGTGTTTTTTTAGTATAGAAGGCAAAGTTTAATATTAATGATCCAAGAGATTTTACCAACAGAAATGCAAATGTACTAGGGAAGTTGTCATAAACATAAGTCGTCAAAAGCACTTTTTAAATTATAACATTTAGAACCATTGTAAAAAAATTTTTAGAAATCATGGAGGAATAGAAAGGGGAAAAATTAAACAATCCATATTTTCACCACCCAGTAATAACCATGTGTAACATTTTTCTGTTTTACTTTCTTAGCTTTTATTTCCATACATTTTTATCTCCATAGTTTAAAAATATTAATCGATTCAGTTTTATATATTTAAATATCTATCTACTTATGTTTTTATTTATATATGTACACATGTGTATTATATGTCTATAATATAATATTTTGTCCACTTATTGTACATATGCATGTAAATATTTTTCCACATTTCAATATATTCCTCCACTTAGTATATTCTATCATGACCATTTTTAAATGCCACAAAAGAATCTTGGAAAATCATTCTTTTTGGTGGCTGCATATTTTCCCAGTATGGAGGTACCATAATTTATTTGCCTAATCCCTTTTGCTGGAAATTTAAGTTGCTTATAAGTTTGTGATTACAAATAAAACAGCATCTGTTGATATGCATCTTTGACTAAACCTCTTATTTTCTCAAAATAGGTTCCTAGAAGTAGATTTGCTTTCTAATGCCAAAAACTACAACCTTAACAGCTTACATTTTTGAGTACTTACCATGCACTAGCCATTGTTTTAAGCTCTTTATGTATATAAGGTTATGAATCTCATAGCTCTGAGATAGGTTCTCTTATTTTCCCTGTATATAGACAAAGAAATCTGAGACACAGAGGCGAGGTAATGTATCCAAGGTTATAGACTTAAGAACATTTTGAAGGCTTTGATATAATTGCCAATAATTTTTTTAATTGCCTTTTTTAGGAAAATAGATTGTGTGTAGCATTTGGCAACAGCCTTATCAATAGTCGTATTAATAGTCTGTAGCTAGATTGGCCCTTTCAGCCTTTCTACTACTATTCTCCAAATCATCTTTACTTTAGGAGGTTTTTTTGAATTTTCTAACATGTGCCAATTAGCAGAGCCAAATTCACTTAAACTGATCTAAGTTGCTCAAGGATACCTATTTTACATCCAAGGAATTTGACTCATTTGCCAGCCGAATAGTGAACTTTTACCTGGAAGCAGTTGTAATCTACTCACCTGATGCCCTACCTGGTCATAGCCAGCGTCATTTGACCTTTTTGGCCTTCACTTTCCTCTTCAGTCAAACCAGAGAGTTGAGCCCTATAATTGGTTCCCAAATAGACTTGGCTGTATCTCAATCCTCTAGGAGACTTTGAGAAATACAGTCCTGGGCCCCACTCTGGAAAAACTTTTCTAAAGTTTATATTATGTAAACACATGTACATAGGTTTTGGTGGTTATTTTTTTTAATCAAAAAGTCTATAAAGGTTTATAACAAAAATCAGCAGTTCCCTGCCCACTGCTCCCTACTTCCCTTACTCACTCCATGGAGGCTACCACTTTCAGCCTGTAGTTGCTTCTTCCAGTTTTTTCCTCCATATTTCTAAAACTGTTTACTGTTCTTGTGGCTTTGTCAAGTTCAGTCATTAATAGTGACTTTCTGTTATAAAAGATTATAATTTAGCTCTCTTATACCTCCTTACCCCTCCTCTACCTCCTCCGCCCTCACCTTCTCAGTGTAGTTAATATCACAAGTTGTGATATTCAGTCACTTGTCAGTGTTAAGATTATTATGATGAGCCAGAAGTCTACGGTTTTTTTCCTTCATTCTTACACACATTTTCTATTTTTTCCAGCACCATCAAATCTCTCAAATGACCATCATTCTGAACTTGCAAATGTATCTGATTATTGGTTTGTTTTTTCCAGAAGCTTCTAAACTCATATTCCAATCTGAACTTATTGTTCTTCAGGCCTGATACATTGCTATTGCCCTATGACTTTCCTTCACAACTTTTCCTGTGTTGGATCCTCCACTCCACCCTAATATCATTTTCCAGGTCCTGCAACTTCCTCTTTCTTAATTTAATCTTTCATTTCAGTGTTTTCCATCCTCCAGTAGCTTCTTAGGAAAGGATACAAAGGAGCTAAATTTTTTAGTTCCTGCATTCTTGAAAATGTCTTTATTCTGCCCTTTTTGCTACAATGATGGTTTGGTTGAGCCTATAGACTTCTAGGTTAATAATAATCTTCTCTCAGAATTTTGAAGGCATTGCCGTCCAGCTTCCAGTGTTACTATTGTAAAATCCAATGTCATTCCAATGCCTGTTCTGTTGTATATAAACCGTTTCTCACCCCAAATTCTGGATGCTTTTAGGATATTTTCTTTATCCTCACATTATAAATTTTTTGATGTGCCCTTTTTATTTTCCTAAAGTAAAAATTCTGTTTATTCATCTGTTTATGACACAGTACACAACAGGCAAAGTGTTCCACATCATAGGTTTCACTTCCAACTCCTTGGAATGTTCATTTCTTTGGCTAAAAGGAGAGTACTCTTTAAATCTGGACACTCATGTCCTTCAGTTCTGGGAGATTTTCTTACATTATGTTTTTCAGATTGCCTTCCCTTCATTTTCTTTTCTCTCCCTCATTATTTGAATATTTATTGTGTGCCAGGCAGTGGACTAAATACTATGCACACTCTATTAATTCTTAAAATAAGGAAAGGGGTATTAGTCATCTTCTACAGATGAGGAAACTGAGGTTCTAGAAACTTAACCACCTTGCTCAAGTTCCTCAAGCTAATACATGAAAGATCTCAGATTCAAATCCAGGTCTGCTTGACTCAATCCTTTGCTTTAATTACTGCATGATAATTCCAGTCCACTTTCACTGAAAAGAGGAAAGAGTTGATTCTCAAAGACTTTCAAAGTATATAGAAGCTCACGAAAGCAACTGTAGAATGGTAATTTGAGATTCCTTGAAAAGCCTCCAGAGATCTTAGCAGAGCCAATCTACTGGATGTCAGAAAGCAGATTTTAGTAAGCTTAGGGAAGAGTTGGCCTGCAAAGGGAGGTATAAGGAGCCTATGAAATCTTCCGTTAGATAATTAGCCTAGTGTAGTTGAAAAAGCACAGAGATGATCCTAAGTTCAGATCCTGGCCCTGGCACTCATTAGCTATGTGACCTTCATTTGTGGAATGGGATATAGAAACACCAACTGTACAGGATTCTTATAAAGATTAACTGGGATAAAATACATTAAAGCAACAGTACACAATCAAACACAAATGTTAGCTCCCTTCCCTTTAAGAAAATATTGAAGGGTGCAAAGGATATATCCACACGGGGGAATATAGGACATATAAAGAGAAATATACATGGAGATGAGATAGAGATAAGAGAGCAAGGTGCCTTGGAAGGCTAGCCACATGGAAACAAGACCATGAGGGCAACATGCATAAGGTGATTCTGAGTTTTCAAGAGGAATCATCTGTATCATTCTGTGACTTGAAAAGAGAGCTTTTCTCAAACTCTCAGCATTTCCTGACTTGTTGGCATTATTCATCTTTAAGACAGCTCAAGTACATACTTACCTCTGCCAGCCTTAAAAGTTATTTGAGTTGGTGCCAGAAACATAATTTTAGAGAGTCCACAGATTATATTTCTTTACTCTTTCTCACCTGAGTTCTGTCTGTGTGTGTGTGTGTACTTGTGCACACACAAGAAAAAGTGTGTAAGAGAGAGAGAAGTTGCACGTATTCTCACAGGCAGTTCTTTTGCAGTTAGCTCTGAGGGCTGCTCCATCCTATGAAGATTTTGTGGCCGCATTAACCATAAAGGAAGGTGACCACCAGAAAGAAGCTTTCAGTATTGGGATGCAGAGGGACCTCAGCCTTTACCTCCCTGCCATGGAAAAGCAGTTGGCGATACTGGACACTTTATATGAAGTCCATGGACTGGAGTCTGATGAGGTGGTATGACATCTGCCAGACAGCGCCTCCTCCTAACTTCAGGGAATAAAGTTTGCTAAAGTGTTTTGTTTCCCTACTTAATTTCCAGCAACAGCTTCAACCCTCTCCAACCCCCTACTTCAGGGGATGGAGAGGAAGAGGCAAAACCTAGTGCTTTTGTATATAATTTTTAAAAATGTATATGTGTTTTGTGTGTTTAAGAATCAAGGTGCTATATATTTCAGTTCAAAGGGCCTGCTGGAAACCAAATCATATAGCTAAGCTCTGTTCTGCTATTACAGACTGAACAGCAAATTATAAGAGCAGATTTAACAAATGAATTTGTTGGTATTATGCTTTATTTTATTTTTATTTTCTATTTTAAATGGGCCTTCCAAACTCAAACTGGAAATAAGCATATCTCTATCAAGGTTTATAATTTATAGCCAGTGTTTCAACCAGCTTAGAATTAGATTGAAAACTTGGAGGGAGTTTGTCAAAGCTATTGAAATGTAGACTTTATGACTCTTATATGTTTTTCAGTGAATCCTCTCCTCCATGGTTCTATTGATGAGAAGAGCCTATGCAAATGAAGGTGTTTGGGCATCAGCATGATCACATGGTTGTGGGGTACGGATAGGACATTGACAAGGAGTGCTACCCTGTTCACAGGCAGGGAGGCTGGCCCCCAAAAGATGAGTGGGTGCCCCAACACCAAACTGGGGAATAGTACAGGAGGGGTGGGACAAATTGCCTGAGATGACACATATCCAATACACACCCTTTCCCAGCATGTTTTCCTCCGCATTATCTCCTGTGGGCATCACAGCACAACTGTGACATTCGAAGGGATTATTTTCCCATTTCAGAAGTAAGGTTTAGAGTTTGAGTGATTTGCTCAGTTACAGAGCCTCCATAAATAGAGGAGGCAGAACTTAAGCACAGGTCTCCAATGATTTCAGAGTGGAAGAAAATTTCAAGAAAACCAGTTACTTTTGTTTAAATGCATGTGTTTTTCTAGGTTTGGTGTGTAGACCACCTCTGCATCAAAATCACATGGAGTGCTTGTTGGATTAAATTCCAGTTTATACAATTCCCAAGTCTTCTGCGTGAACTAAGTGATGTATCTCTTTTTTTCCAAAGATGAAGTGGCTGTCATTTTAACAAAATAGAGACTGGGAAGCAGCACACATTTACTCAACATTTTTAAATTGAATCAGCATGGGCACCCAGGCAGCAGGCATCATGGTTGTGAGTGTGTCCTCTGATAAGTTTGGTTTAATCACAGTACCAGAATGCAGAGTTTGCCAAATGCAGCTGTTTATCAATCTCAAAAGCTTTGGAGCAGCGTCAGAGTTTAAAGATGGGACTTGAATATTTTGCATATTTCATAAAACAACCTTGAAAAGTGTGATGTCAAAACCATGGCCCTAATCTCCAAGTAGGCCAAGCTGCCAAGAGTGTGCATAGGTACTAGAGAAGCCATGGGTGCCTTCCCCATAGAGGGTACTTTCTTTAGCACCAGGAGAGGAAGTTCCAGCGTAAGGTATTTCTCCAGTGTAGAAGGTGGCAAATTCCTTTGAGGGACACAGGTGAATGCCTCCTGAATAGCTCCAGATGAGGCTGTTCCTGCTGCAGATCCCTGGGGCAGGGAGGTTAGTGTAGGGAGGACTGTTGAGTTTTGTCTTCTATCTTTAAACAAATGGGCCTTTATTTAGTGCAGATTACTAAAGCAGGTATTCTGCCCACATAAGGACTTCTAGAAAATGCTTAAACTTAGAAAAGCAACATCAAATGTTTTAGACTGGAGAGAAAAAGGTTGCTAAAATGATGGTGATTATTTTGTATTTTAGTATTTGCTGTTGGCAGCTGCCAAGGTGTATGTATTGTTTCTCCCGACTCCCTAGGCAATTGATGTGGATCTTTTTCTCTGGCTAGTGCGACTATGATGGGGGACTAGATGCCCTTGTTATAGCCTTCTAAAAGGAAAAAAAGAAAAAGTAGCCAGTCTTTGCTCATCTTTGAATGAAGATGCTTTAGGCATTGTGCAGTGGGGAGGGGATGATAGTGGAAGATTCTAAGTATTCTGAAGCATGACAGTTCTAGGCAACAGTTGGTTCTGCCTGTCACCTCAGATGAACTCTTAGAGAGGTGAGCACTCTGAAAATACCTCAGATTTGCAGCCGAGGCTCTCGGAATACACAAAAAAAGATAGCTGCTTAGCATGGCCATTTCACATTTTATCTAGGTACTGCTTAGTATGACTCAATTTTCTGAGGAAGAGGGGTTTAATATTTTCTGGGATAATGGGGAACCCAGAGCAGCATAGTTGAATAACTTGAATAAGTTACATTTTCTAATCACCCTTTCCCAGATCTATAGAAAGGAGCTAATGTTTTTTGATAGATACTTTCCTCACTAGAGCATATTAAGTTTACTGAAGCTATGTAACGCTCTAGAAATTCTAGAAAAAAAACTAGAAATGGAACCTAATACCAAACTATAAATTCAACTTGGCCTCCTGGTTCTATGTTACTTGATTTTCCATTTTAGTTAAGATAGTACTTTTTGCTAATTTTCAATTACTTTTTAAGGAGGGGGCACTGAGAAAAGATACTTAAAGCTCTCCATTTTCCTCCAAGATTTCTGAGACACCTAAGCTTTCTTTCACCCTGACAGCAAGAGGAGGTGAGAAAACTAGCATATTTGTTGACAAAGTAATCACCTTACACTCATTGCTCAAAACATTTTTATCATTTCTTTTCTAGAGTAGTCTTTAGAGGAAACCTGATGAAAAAGGTAATCTGCCTTTTAGGTATTAGTAGAAGCTAGTCAGTAACATTTGGATGGTACCTTACAAAATGCTCTCATATCCATTATTTCCTCATGCTTGCACAGAATAGGAATCAATATGTATTTGTTGAATCAAACAAAATCCTTTCAATGATGGCATGTCTTTTGTCCTTTGAAAACAAATTTGATTCATTATAGCTGTATCCTGATCAAAAATGTTAAAATTGGAGGGATATCTTTTGGGGGCAAAACCAACTTGAGACTCTATCAAGTAATAAGATTTTCTCTTTAGCTCTTGATACAGCTCTGAAGGGAGTACCAGGAGAGGGGCTCTTAGAATGTCAAGCATCTTGGTCCCTAGGGAATCAACTTTGAAGGGCAGTATTCATTAGGATGTGTAAGTAGTGGTTTGAGGCACCTTGCCAACATAATTTTGCATGTCATTTCAAACATAAATCTTCTCCAAATATCATATTCCACGAAAAGGGGTATCTTAGTTCCATAGTCCAGGCTCCATGCTTCTCTCTTCTCTATTACTGAAAATTTCCGGCAGTGCCCCATCAGAGCACCAAATCTACCCATTTTTTCAGCTCTTCTGTCCTATTCCTCAGCAGTATCTTCTAGCACATATGTAGATCTGGAACAGAGCTGGTTCAGAGTTAGTTGATCAATCTGTGGTGATTGTATTCACTCCCATATCAAACTGTAAGAGCTTCTTAGAGAACCCGTATTCCCATTTGGAGTTGTAAAGTAGGTGAAAGTCACCTAAGAAAGGTGGTCTTATTAAATGAATGCTACTGGAAAAATTTGTAGTCTTCTTTTTTTATTATTAATTTCATGTATATGTCCAAAAAGTTAATGCTTTCCAATTTTCAGAAAAGTGTTTTTAATTGAGAAAAATATGTGGTAGGGACCAAAGATAAAGTACATTTTTCTTCATTAAATATGAAGGAAGGAAAAGAACTGAAGTAAGAGATTTCTTACTAAAGAAACTTAGTTTGATTGTTAAGATCATATATGAAGAAATGTTAGATAAGGCAATAGAGATGGTCAGAGGGTCAGGAGCAAAATAAGATGATGCAAGGCATTTTGGAAACTATCTGGAGGAAAGCTAGTTTTGTGTTTTTCTATTAAATTACCATGTCCTACAAGAAGATAGGTACATAATGGTGCATTTCTGAATCATTAAAATCAATTTCTTCTGATTTTAGTCTTAGATTTTAAAATTATTTAGCTCCCCCACCCTTATGTTTCATTTCTCTTTTGAAAGGTAAACTATCACCTTTTTAAAATTTTATATTTAGAATTTGTAAGTAAGTAAAATATATTTTAAGCCATTGTTCTGTTTGCTGAGCTAACGTAATGTGTTGAGGCCTAGAGGGTCTGACATTGATGCCCTTTGTAATCTGGTGCAGTCTGTATACAAACTTCAATGTATCCCTGTGAAATGTATAGAGAATGCTTCTTTGCAAACATGTTCTGCTTCTGAATGTCCCTTTGTAACCTACAGTTGCTTACTCAGGGGTTTCATAGTAATGATATAAAAAAAAAATTCACTTAGCTGATTAACAGTATTTTCAGATTGCTTCTATTACAAGGTCATTAGGGGTCCTTTCAGCAAGTCCATAAGCATCCTGTTCACTACACCTTCCCTGTAAACATCCCCAATTCGCATCCTGTCTCAGTCCATAGTTCTGTGTACAGTGGCCATTTGCATGATATCTTGCTGCACTGCTGCATTAAGGCACTCTCGGGCATGATTTAAATGATTGACAGTGCTGCTCTGGTATAGTTGACGCATGCATTGATCTTTCTCCTCCACTGTTTTTATATAGCCCTTAATAAAAAGGGAAAAAAACACGCCACTACTCTGCAATGCAAAGGTTTTCAAAATTCTTTGGTTACCCTTATTAATCACTTCTCTTTAAAAGTGAATAAATGTTTTCAGCTAAGCTATGTGAGGACATAGAAAGAGATCCTGCTTGTTTGAAATACATTTTAAAGTATGTTCACTGTTTCCTCCGTGAACCTTATAAAACAGAAACCACCCTGGGATGACTGGTATCCCTTAAAAAGCTGATCTTGTCCTTACAGACTCCTGTGTGTATGTCTTATTTATAGGGTATTTGGAGTCATTGACTACAAGAAGGGTGATCTAGAAGTTATTCTTTTGCTTCTTAGAAGGCTAATGAGCCAGTTTCATGACATGTTTAATGTATGGTTCCCATGTGTCATGAGAATTTCAGTAGAATGTCATTAAACAGTCCAACTACCTCATGTGAAATTGGCTGTGGACAATCTGTGTCAGATGAGAAAGGTGTTAAGATAAATGCAATCTGGTTAATAGGTTGAACAAATGATGTCTGTATAAAGAAGGAATATGTTAGACCAGATGCCAAAGGCTAAAATGTACATAGATTTCCTTGGATTAATTTTTTGAAGTCAGTGTTTGATTCCACACCCAGTATTCTTAACTTGAATGTCTATGGTTTCATAGATCATGCACTTTGAATATCTGTCATATGCAGTCTTAAATTACCTGTTCTAAAATACCTTCAGCATTTTAAATGAGTATCACAATGACAGTAGAAAGCAAATTAAACTACGGAAGTGTCAAGTGGTTTGTGGATTTCTTCATTTTAATGGACCTTTACTTAGAATATGATGTGTTGGAACCTTTTAGGACCGGCCAAGAGACTGATATTCCATGTTTAGTTTGCATTGTTTCTCTGTCCAAGTTCTTACTCTATGTCTTGTGGGGAGGAGAAACAAGGGTGGGTGTTTCTTTTTTAAAAAAAATGTTTGAAAATATCTGTCAGATTTTATATTCGTTAGTTATAATAAACTTATTTTTAAAGTATTTTATCAAGTGTGTGTTTTTCTGCATAATTGAATACACCAATAATAAGTATCATTTATGGAATATATACCATTTGCCCAGCATCATTCTAAGCCCTTTACAAGTTTTAACATTTAGTCCTCATAACTCCATAGGGCAGGTACTCTTGTTATCCTCATGTTACAAATAAGAGAACTAAGGCCCAGAGAGGCACAAGGCCCCACAGTTAATGAGAGGTAGAGCCAGGCTACAAAGCCAGGCAGCCTAATTCCAAATCTTTTTAAGAACTTTTTTAAAAAAATCTAAGCAAAAGATAATTTTGAGCATCAGAGGACTGCTGTCACTGCATTTCCCTGGGTATTCGAAGCACTCTAGCAAGACCAGTTGCTTTCATAGGTGACTGTAGCCTTTGGTGTGGCTTACTCCTATTTTCAGAGAAATTGCATATGCAGAACAAATAGTAGATGAATTTACTAAGCATAATATATCTGAGTAGCTGTGTGCTAAATTAGTTTACATTCATTAGCAGACACATTTTTTGCCTGTCATCTGATGCCAGAGAAGGGGTGAACTTGTCAAGGTTTTCTTTCTCAAACACTTGGTTCATTCTATAGATATGTGTGCCGTATGTTAGGGAGCCACCCTATCCACATCCTTTTCTCAGGGAATCTTCCCACCTATTGCCCAGGTGACCCATCCTATCCAGCCATGACTTTAAACACATGAGCTGGGCCCATGAGAATTTGTGTGTGTCTGGGGTGGGGTGGGGGGATGAGGGAGGATTGGGAGAAAGAAAGAGAAACTGCAGTAAAGTGTTGTAGGTGTTTGAGCAAAAGGATCATGTGGAGTCTGGGCTGTATTGGCCATGTTGGGCCATGTATGAGAGAACTGGTGGAGGGAGACAAAGGGTGGTACAGGCACACAGATAAGCAAAGATGAGGAATTTTGTAATTGTTGAGGGTACCAGTAGAAGTTTCCTTGAATGCTGACTTTCATTTCCTAGTTCCAGTTCTCAGGAGGACTTGTTTTCTGCCCTGGGACTCCTTTCCTTCAGAAACCTGGATTTTTACCATGCCCTGCTGTAGCAGTTTCGCAGTTTGATATAGTTATGAATTCCAAAAATAGGTATTAGATTATGCTTGTAAACTGGTCTGTTCATCTGAGCATGATTAAGTTACGATTAGGGATTTGATTGGGCCATGTCAGTAGGGTGTTGAGCCCCGCCCTTGGTGGGTGGGGTCTCAAAGATAAAAGACATGGCAAAGGACAGCGTTGTAGTAGTTTTGATGTTGGAGTGTTAATGCTGGAGCCCAGGGGAGTAAGCACACAGAGGACCTTGGTTGTGAGGAAGGAGAGAAGGCTCCGGGAAAAGAGACAAGCCATTCGACTGGCCTTGTGGAGAGAGGCAAAGCCTAGAGAGCCTCATAGTCTACAGCTGACCTTGTGGAGGAAACAGGAGCTAAGTCCAGGGAGAAATGCAGCCCTGGGAAGAGAGGAACCCAAGAAGCCTGAACCCTGGCAAACGTCGGCAGCTGTCTTGCTCCAACACGTAGCAACAGACTTTGGTGAGGGAAGAAACTTATGCTTTATGGCCTGGTAACTGTAAACTTCTGCCCCAAATAAAAACCTTTTATAAAAACCAACTGGTTTCTGTTATTTTGCATCAGCACCCCTTTGGCTGACTAGTACACCTGCCCTAACCTTTTTACTTACATCATTTTTAGTGGACTTCTAGCCCTTGAAACCATGGTTATGACAAGCACATGTGTCATCGTTCCACATGGAACATGAGCAAATCTTAAAAGCCAAAATGACATACATTGAAGAATCACCACCACCATCCTCCTCACTATATGTAAAATGGGAATTCTTGTCAAGACCTTAGGTCAGTCTGTATGAATTTTGCTTATTCTAAGTTACGGACAACTCCCCCACCAAACACCAGGATCCTTTTTTGGAATAGCTTTTTTCTTTTAAATCTTACACCTTATCTGTACTGCCAGAGCTGGCTGTATAAGGACCAGCTCGCTATCTCCTATGTTCTCCATGCCAAGGTGGAGCCGTGGGCTCAACTAGGAGTTGTATGAAGCGAGTCAGATTTTACCCATCAGCTCCACACTCTGGACTACTTGAGAACCTTGAAAAGACAAGCTTCCTGGAGGATAAGCTGAGCTGGTTTCAGAAAGAGAACACATTTGGATATCTGCCCCTCCTTCCAGTGGGTGGGGGTGTAGAGCTGCCCCATGGTAATAAAGGACCAGTTGAGGAGAGAATAGCTATATTTGCCGCTTAGTATTATTCTAGAATCTGAAGATACTGGCACATTTTCTGTCCTATTATTCTATGATAAACCTGGTCAAACCCAGAATACTTGTGCTCAGCAGCCGCAATGGAGAAGTAAAAAGAGAGAGAAGGAGCCATCATAGAGTTGATATTTTTATTTGTTCTTCTATTCAGATGGGTTGATAGGAAGAGATACCCTAGACCCATTTAGTGATCACACATGCACACACCCGGCCACTGTTGTAATTACCATTATTCTCTTCAGAAGCATGAAATGGCAGCCTCTGGAGCATAGCTGGTTCAGGTTGATGGAAGATTGATGAATGTTGATGGTCTGACATCAGCGATAAGGATACAGGTCACATTTCAGACAGAGTGTCGCATCTTTGCTGGTACTGTGTGACCAATTTTAGGACCTTTCACTCTGGCTTGAGATTTCAAGTTCCTTTAGATGTTTATAAAAGTCAAATCCTGCTCCAAAGTCCATGAAGTCACTAGACAGTGAATTTCCTCAGTCCCCTCCCCTTCACCTGATCATGTTCCATTGCCCAAACCTCTTCCCCAGATTTTTGTGAATCACTGGGGGAGATGGGACAATTCTCCACCTGGTTCCTCTTGATTTAGACCTGCTCTGTGCACTCCTCCCTGGATTTTTAAAGAAACATCTTTTGGAAAAAAGAAAGTTCAGCAGTTGCTTCAGTTCACTCAGTTTCTTCTCTTAAATACCAGAAAAGTAAACTTTTGCTATTTATTTTTAAGTAAATAGGATTGAAAATAAATGTAATAATTAAAAATAGTTATTATTCTATGTTTATAAAAATATCCTTTATCCTTTTTTCTGTATCTGTGTTGAGAAAAGTCAGGAATGATATTGACCTAAATGGCTATTTTCACTTGGGTATTAATTTTGTATTACTCTTTTCTTTCACTTTACTATATTGCTTAAGTTTTTAAAAATTATTAACATTTTTTTATTTTTTAAAAGATACTTAGATTACATAAATGTTACACAAAAATTATAGGGATTCCCATATGCCCCACCTCCCACAACCTCCCACATAAACATCGTTCATTAGTGTGGCACATCACCTGCAATGGATATACACATCCTGGGGCTTTGCCACTAAGCATGGACCCTAGTTCACATTGTAGACCACACTCTCTCCCACACAGTTCTGCATGTTATATGCTGATGTAAAATAGCCTATATCTGTCATTGCAATGTCACTCAGGATAATTCCCAAGTCCCGAAGTTGTATTACAACTGCCCTTCCCCTCCCTGCCCCGAAAGCGTCTAGTGGCCACTGGCTCCACCTCATTGTTATAATTTCTTCCATTGCTTGAATCACAATATGTCTATAACAGAATACCAGTAAGTCCACTCTAGTCCACAGCTCTCCCCCCAATCCTGAGGAGTCTGGGATGGTGATGTCCACTCCACCTCCAAGTGAGAGGGGGCTTATATCCCATGGATAAAATGGATGGGATTATCCTGCCTGCAGCTGCAGACTCTCTCCATTCCCTAGGATGGCCATTGTCCATCATCATCTCCCCACCAGGTGTCCTGGGTGAGTCCATTGAGCTGTAGAGTAGGAGTAGCAGCTGCATTGAGATTCCGGGCCCAGCTGGCACATGGGCAGGCCAAAAACTCCAGTCTCTGGAAGTACACCTACAAACTCCAGCACCACATATAGGTCTGAATAGAAGGGACTGATGGACCTTGTGCAGGGAGGACATATTTGAGTCCAACTCTGTCACTCTCAGGAGCACTGATTCCAAAGTAAGGTCCACTGATAAGGTGCCAAACTCCAGAGCTAAGGCGCCCTGATATAGGACCTGGGTGTCTCCAGAGCCCTTAGGAGCCCCTCTATTAGGGGTGATATCCACATTAGAAGCCTATGAGGTCCTACTGAGATGTGCATAAGCGATGACCTCCCGACTCACTTTGAAGTCTCTTAGCCATATGAACTCATCTGTCTTTATCTTTTCCCCCTTTTATTCAAGGTCTTTTTCCAGTCGCATTGCCAGTTGGCACTAGGTAGTAATCCCTCATTGCCAGGGAAGCTCATCCCCGGGAGTCATGTCCCACACTAGGAAGAAGGTAATGCATTCATATGCTGAGTTTGGCTTAGATAGAGGCCACATTTGAGCAACAAGGAGGCTCTCAGGAGGCAACCCTTAGGCACCCCATAACAATAGGTTAAGTTTCAGCTTCAAGTATTGCTTAACTTTTGTTTGATAACCATGCTATCTTTCTATTTAAAGAGGGAGAAGGGAAAGAGAAATATTATTTAAAACCCTCGGCACATGCTGCAGCTTATAATGACATTTGCTTTATAACCCCTATCAAAGTACTTGAACATTTTAACTTCATCTCGCTACACTTCTTTTCCTTCCACTGGTTATTTTTTACTCATAACTTGCTATTCCTTTATTAATGCAAACATATAATTCATCTAAGTACCCTGATTTATTCAACTGTAAGTGTTGTGACATTCTATTGGGGGCTAAAGGGGGAAATTGAACAACAGTATGATACCTAGGGACTTTTCCAGTACAATCTGAAGCAAATGAAAAAATGGAAAAAGAAGCCATTTGGAGTGGCTGACAGTCCTCCTACAAGAAGAAACCAGAAAAACTTAGCAACATGGGAATTTTGCACATGAGTTGGCTGCCATCCATCAGAGAAGCTGAAAGGTTTTCTTTCTTTGTGCTTCTGTGAGTTTAGAAATGAAATGTCAGTCCTTTCCTGGCTCAAGTGAAATTACTGGGTAATAGAGCCATAGTCCAGCGTTAACTTATGTTGATCAAACCCAGCCAGCTAGTGATGGCAGGCGAGAGAATGAAGCAGTAGATTTTATCCAGTATGTGTTTGTTTTAAGGACCATTGAGCATTATGTTTGTGGAATCCATGGAAACCCTATATCCAATGGTGGCATATGTGAAAATAACTCTGGTTCATTCTCTCTTTCTCTCTCTCCCCCCCTCTCCCTCCCCCCTTCTGTCATATAAAGAATTTTATAAAACTCCTTGACTTGATTAGAATAAAAAAATGATCACAGGATCATGGAGCTGGAAGGCTCCTTTATACGTAAAGTGGGGTAATAACAGCTACAAAAAAAAAGATCATTTTAAGGATCAAACCAGGAATTGTGCATGAAGTGTATAGCACAGTATGTAGCACAGAGTAAGATCTCAATAAATGGTGATAGTAATAATAACAGTAGATGTTATTATTTTAAAAGAATTATAGTTCCATCATGCCCGGAGTTTTCCTAATTGAATAAGCTTTTTCTTATTTGGACCAGTTTCCCCTGCTCTTAAAAAGAATTCACTGATGCCACTAGTACAGTTCTCTCCCCTCTGTGTGGAATGTCCTGCCACCCTAAGGAGGGGACCTTCATCTGATCACATCTCCAGGTGGACTGCAGGACTTTCTCTTCCTTGCCTAAACACTTGAGCCTGACATAATTCCAGTTGATGGATTCCAGAAAAAAATGCCTAATTCGACATCATGGTCAACCCAACGCTTTCCATAGGAACAAACACACGCACTCCACAGGACACCTAATATATTTTCTGCCCCAATTGCTTCTCCCCTTATTCTGGAACACACTATTCCTTTGAGTGAGCTGCCTCTTCCCCACTCCTTGAGTTCTGGTTGGAATGCCAATCACAGTATACCCAGCCCTCTGGCCACAGCAGAGGGCATGTCCAGAATAGGCCCGTCGTAAGCCTTCCCTGGAGCTTTATATTTGGACAGTGGGAGCAAGTACCCTTTTCCTCTAGGGGTACTGAAGTGGGATGGCATAAGAATGAATCCTCTGCAGTCTGCCCTCCCTTGGCTGCATAGAGGTCTGCCACAGAAGAAAATGAAGGCAACATGTAGAGCTGAGAAATGGCAGCCCAGGGGAAAGAGAGCAAGTGCAAGAGCAAGAGAGGATGTGGATCTGACATTGAGTGTTGGATCAAACCATGCCTATGGTCAGCTCCATACAAGTCAATAAACCCCCTCTATTTAAAGCTAATTTGAATTAAGTTTCCACTGCCTGTAACCAAATAAAGCCTGAGAAAATTTCAAGTTGAAGTCTTGAGACATTTGACTTCAAACAAGTTATCAAATTTTCTCCCAATGCTTTTCACTTCCACCTAATATGTGCACATGTTCTTTTCTAAAGATGCCTAAACTGGAGCCAGTTGGGTCCAATTTAATTCTTAGCTATTTGGTACTGCTCAGATCAAGACATTGAATTGAACTTTTGGTTTCTCTTAGCCTTTATCTCCTTCCTAAATAACAATAATACCAGTGAATACTGATATAATACCAATCACTGTAAAAACATCATATAGATTCTCTCATTTACTCCTCAGAACAACCACGAGGTAGGTACTATTATTAACCCTATTTATGGATGAGGAAATTGAGGCTTATAAATGTTGCTCTGTTAACCTGAGGTGTCAAAGCACATGGGGAGGTAGAATCATGATCAAGCCCAGTTTGACTCCAGAGCCCACAACCTTAATCTTGTGTCAATATGATGTAATGGAGAAAACATAGACAGACTTGGGGTCCAATCCCACCCTTTCCACATCCTAGCTGTGGAGACTTGAATATGTCACTTAACTTCTCTAAGCTTGGCCTTTTCCTCTGTAAACTGAGGTAATGCAATTGCATTTCTTGCTCGTTAAGATCCTTGCAAGGATTGAGTGAGGTGGCATATATAAAATATCTCCTACAGGGCCTGGCATGTACCTGACTTGCCTGGACAGGTAAAAGCTTGAAGGTGTTTTCATCAGGACCCACATTTGAATCTCCCAATCTCAGCTGACCATTCCCACAAAATGGGAGCTCAGCTCTTGTGCAGGTCCTTCCACACCCTTCTCATCTTTCTACATGTGTTAGTAGAAACTTACTGCACATGGAGGAACAGATCTGGATTCTCGTGCTGCCCTTGCAATTTACAATCTGGATAACCCTGGGCAAATCATTCAACCCCTTGAGCTTTTGCTTCCTCATCTGTAAGACTGAGATGGTATTGTCATGAGGATTAAATGAGATGATATATTTATAGCATGTAGCACTGTGCCTGGCACATGGCAAGTACTAGTTAAGTTGTGACAGTGGAATGATTAGACAAGTAGTTAATTCTTAGCTCACTCCAAATGCACCCAGACAAAGGAAATTGCATGATCAGGGGAAAGATCTTTAGACAGTTCATAAACGTCATCACTTATATTAGACTTAGGCTCTTCTTTAAATTATTTTTAGTTATTTGATTTAATCTGTTAAATATTCAGATTGGTAGTAAAGCACATTTCCATTGAAAGAAAGTTGCTTAATATATCTCAAATTTCAGAAAATAAGACATTCATCACACACCAAAGTAGAGAACTCTATCTAATACAGCACCCTGCTAGTTCCCCACATTGTCAGAGTTCTGTTAGCAGAAGTGTTTCCACAAACAAATGAATACTTACTCTGCTAGATGCCTTGCAGGCACAAAAATGAATCAGATACACTCCCTGCTCTCCAGGAATTTGCAATCTAGTAATGGAGATAAGACACGTTCTTGAGTAACTACGCTATAAAACAGAATGTAATATAAGCTCTACAAGAAGTGCAAGCAAAATGCTGTGGGAGCCCAGAGTGGGGAGTGTATTTTAGTTGAGGACATTGGACAAAGGCATCCTGGAGGGGGTGGCATGGGACATAAGGAATAGTGTACCACTTAGGACTCTCTTCGGTTGCAAGAGACTGAAGACCTGGACAGCACTATTGACAAATGCAACTTAATTGACATTTATAGAACACTACATCTAATTGCAGAATACACCTTTTCAAGTACATATGGAACATTAACCAGGTTAAACCATATGCTGGACCATAAAACAAATGTAAAATCACTGACCTTAAAAAGGATTCTGGGAAGATGGCACTGGCAGCAGCATATTTCAGTCTCTGCAAATTCCTACATAGAAAAAGCAACTCGATAATAAAGCCAAAAACTCATGAACAGTATTTACTACAAAATTAGGTGAAATTATACTTAATATGATAATGAATATTTCCCCCACGAGATCATGAACATGGCAAGGATGTCGACTTTGACTACACCATTTCTATTCATCATTGAACTTGAAGTCCTAGCCAGTGCAGAAAGGCAAGAAAAGGAAATAAAAAGTATAGATAAAAAAGGAAGAGATAAAATTGTCTTTTATTTGCAGACAATGTATGTAGAAATCTTAAGGATTCTATAAAAAGACTACTAGAGATGACTGAATTTCAGATGTTTGCAGGATACAAGGTCAATATAGAAAAATAAGTTGTATTTCTATATCCTAGCAACAATTAGAAAATGAGGTTAGAAAACAATGCTGTTTACAGTAGCATAAAAATCCATAAGATATCTGGAATAAATTTAATAAAATATGTACAAAACCTCTACAACGATAACTATAAAATATTTCTGCAACAAATAAAGACCTAAATTAAATGAAGATGTATATGACATTCATGGATTAGAAGATCTGATATTGATAAGATGTCAATTCTTTCCAAATTGATCTAAAAATTCAATGCAATCCCAATCAAAATAATGGCAGGATTTTTTTTAAAAAGAAAGTGATGAACTAATGCAAAAGACCTAGAATAGCCAAAATGATCCTGAATAAACAAAACTGGAGGGCTTTCTATGAAGCTATAGTAAACAAGACCGTTAGGTATTAAAATAAAGAGAGACAAATCCATGGAATAAGAAAGAGTCCAGAAATAGACCCACACTTAGATAGTCAATTGATTTTGATCAAGGTGCCAAAGCAATTCAGTGGAGAAAGGAAGGCCTTTTCAGCAAATGGTGCTGAAACAACTATCCAAATGGGGAAAAAGTAAGCCTTGACCAATACCTCACCCCATACACAAAAATTATTTTGTGATAGATCGTGTAACTAAAAGTGAAAGTGAAAACTCGAAAGCTTCTATAAGAAAACCTAACAGCAGTATCTTTGTGAACTTGGGGCAGGCGAGATTTCTTAGGACCCAAAACACACTAAGTATAAAAGAAAAAATGATGAATCAGCCTTCATCAAAACAAAGAACTTCTGCTCATAAAAAATATACCATAAAGTAAGCTATAGATTGGCAAAAATATTCACAATACCTATTTGTGACAAAATACTTATATCCAGAATATGTAAAGGTCTCCTACAACTCAAGAATTTTTAAAAGATTTTTAAATGCACAACAGACTTGAGCAGGTATTTTACAAAGGATTAGATACAAATGCCAGTAAAATATAAAAAGGGCTCAACATTATTAGTCACCAGGGAAATGCAAATTAAAACTAAAATGAGATACCACTCGACATTCACTAGAATGGTTAACATTTAAAAGACCAAAACCACCAAACGTCGACAACTGGAACTCTCCTGCATTGCTAGTCAGAGTATAAAATGGTTATAAAGTTATTATACCACTTTGGAAATTAGTCTGTCAGTTTCTCATAAAGTTAAACATGCACCTACCCTATGACCTAGCAATAACACTCCTAGTATTTATGCAAGAAAAATGAAACCCTTGTTTTATTTCATGTTCATAAAAGCCCTTTTGTAATAGCTCCAAATGATCCATCTTCTCCTAAAACGTGGCTTGTCTCTTCACTTTGTTCGTGAATTGATAAACAAGTTTTGGTATAGCCTAACAATGAAATACTATACAGCAGTAACAAGGACCAAAACACTGATACACCCAACAACTGGGATGGACCTCAGAAATATGCTGAGCAAAAGAAGCCAAATACAAAAGAGTATGTATTAGTATTCCATTGATATGAAATTCCAGCACAGGAAAAACTAATTTATGGTGAAAGAAAGCAGAACATTGATTGCCTGGATGACAAGGGTGGGTTGTTGAGTGGGAAAAGACAGGAAGGATCTTTTTTGGGTGATGGGAATGTTTGTTATCTTTCAGTTGTGTGGGTTACATGGCTGTGGGCATCTATCAAACTTCATAAAATGCTCACTTAAAATCTGCTCATTTCCCTGTATGTAAATAATATTTGAATTTAAAAAGGTAAGCCAAAATCATGTTCTTAAGAAGAGCAGTGTTAAAACAGCAGGGTAAACATTGCAAGATCAGAATGGCCGGATCAAAACAGCAAGTTCAAAACATGAATCAGGTCAGTTAGAAAATACACAAAGAACAATAGAAAAACATACAAAGGATAGGACTAGGTAAGTCACAAATGAGGAAATATAAATGGCTAAAAAGTTGAACATGATTTCATGTGTTTAATGCTTATTCAGGGTTCTTCCTCTGGGAATTGCTTGTTCATGTTTTTGTTTTGTTTTATTTTTTGTTTTTTACCATTTTTCTCCTGGTTTATCTTTCTTTAAAAATTCTAGTTATATTGGTCATATAGGCAGCAAATATCTTCTCATAGATGGTGGCTTGTCTTTTTTACTGTGTGTCTCAGACCTTTTGTTATACACAAGTTTTTAATTTTAATACAATCAAATGTATCCATTTTTTCCTTTATAGTTAATGCTTGCTGGGTTTGGTTTAGAAAATCATCCCCTATTCAAATATTAAAATATCATGTAATATTTTCCCTAAAAAAATTGTAAGATTTTTCACCTTTAGGTTTTTAAGCCATCTAGAAATTATTTATAGAGAGTATGGTTTACATATAATTTTAACTTTTTCCTTATGGAAAGCCACTTGTCTCAGCTATCTTTTCCTATTATTTTAAATGCTGGTGCTATCTTATATAAATGAGTTTAATTCTACATTCTCTGTTACATTCTCTTTGCCTAATTGTCTATCTTTGGGGCAATACCACACTATTATTTAATGAAGGTCTTGATACTGTTGAAATTAGTTCTCTCCCCTCCAAACATACACATCTTCTTTTGCATCTTAAAAATGTTTTGGCTATTCTATAGACGAATTTTGGGAGAAACTGCTGTCACTACAAAATTGCATCTGCCATAAAGTTTTATAATTTTATTGA
>JAQZBX010023361.1:0-30895 GCA_029593785.1 Cabassous unicinctus | reverse complement strand
AGCTCAGGAGGCCCTGCTCTGTCCACATGTGTTGCAGTCCACCAGGGCTGCTATCACAAACACCACAGAATGGGCTGGCTTACACAACTGGAATTTATCATCTCACAGTTCTGGGGGCCAGAAGTCCAGCATCAAGGTATCAGCAGACCATAGTTTCTCCAAAGTCTGTAGCATTCTGGTGGTGACTTGCCAGCATAATTCCATCTATGTCTCTGCCACATGGCCATCTCTCTCCTATCTCTTCCTACTGTGTCCAAATTTCTTCTGCTTCTAAGGTGGCCAGTCATATAGGACCAAGGTCCATCCTGATTCAATTTGTCCCATCCAAATGGGATCTCCAAAGGTCCCATTTACAAATGAGTTCATGTGGGGAACATAATTTATGCCACCCACAGCCCACAATGCTCTGTCTCCATTCGGGCAATCAATGGATCCAAATCAACCTTTAGGCATATTCCTCACTGCTGAAGTCATTGGGCCAAGTCAGGCAAACTCAAATGCTAGGTCATTAATGGCCAGTTCAACTAGACATCTGCCATGCTGTCACCTCCTCAATAAATCCAGGGCACATCAGAGGCAATGCTTGATCTTCTTCAGCGATCCTGCATCATCTTAATCACCAACAGGTTAGGTAGTGAGGCCCCTTTAGTTCCTGATGAGGGTATGACCAGTGTCTTCATTTCTAGGCCACACTTTCCAGGGCTTAGCAATTTCATTAGACACTCAAGAAACCAGTTTGGAATCCTTGGCCCTTTCTGGGGAGGTTTGGCTCTCTGTGACATTCATTTCTGCATTTTGGTTAAAATCTCCTTCCTCCTATTTTCTCTTTGTTCAATTTTCCATTCCTTATCTGACGTCTTGAGACAGAGACTTGTTTCTATGATCTCAACCCTTTTTCAGCAACATCCACATATCCAGCTCCCTGTAAACCCAAAGCCAACAGCAGCCCTGACATGTGTTATGCCAAAAGTTTTAATCATTTCCTGAAAAATGTATTCAAATCTCCATTAAGAATCTTGCTCTATCCCATGTATCATTTAGAGATTAATAACTAAAACCTAGGTCCTGTAAATGCTGGTCTTGCCCATAAAACCGAATTTAAATACAGCCAATTAGTTATCGCCAGCTGACTTTCTCATTCCTAAGCAACTACCACCTCCCAACTTTGTAAAGCCCCCAAAGTGAAATGGAAACTTCATGTCAACCAATCAGTATATTTCTTCACTTCCTTCCATATTCACCCTGTAAGAGATGCTACTTTCCACTCCCTTGGTGGATCTCCGTTATACTTTCTGAATGGGATAATGCCCAATTCACCAATCCTCAGTAAATCTGTAAGATCTGAAATTGCCTGCAAAGTTTTTCATTTATCAGGATGTATTTCTGAGTCAACCAATCAGAACAGCAAAAGGGTGAGGCTCCTCCCCAACTTTAGGAAGAGAAAGAGAAAAGGTCTTAAAACGCCTTAACCCGGGGCCCCATATGTGTTTCTCACCCAAGTCTCAGGTTGTGTACTTTCCTCTTTTCTTGTTTCTTAAAGTCTTTACTCCCTTGCCTTAAAGTAATATATATATATATTGTATTGCTGAATTTCCACTTAATTTGTGTGTTTCTGGATAACTATTTAATCTAAATCTCACTCTGACCGAAGACCCCATGGTGACTTCAGCTCTGTGATAGTCATTGAGACGTGTTTTTTCGATCAAACTCTGCTCAGTTTTTATCAATATTCCACAGCTCAAGAAAATATGCATATTTCTCAGGTCTTGGGTAAATGGTCTGTATAATTAACAAAGTCAAATTTGTCACATGTTCTTAAATTATTCCATATGCTCCCTGGTTTTGACTGAATACGTTTTAGCAGTTCCTGGGAGAGGTGCTTCAAATTCCTCCCCTGGGACAGTGAATAAACCTGATTTTCTTCTAACCTCATTGTGTGTTGCTTTATACTACCTGGCTATGAAAAGAGGTGGTTCTGGAGATAGAATCATTGTAACTTCTCAAATAAAAGGAAAAGGTTTCCTTAGGTTTCCCCAAAGGCCATTTAAATTAACCCATATTTGTCTGAGTCCTAAAGCCAGCAGAAAAACCACAATCAGAACTGAGCAATTCCCATTTACACATGAGTACTCAAATTGGAGGCCTGGAAGAATCATTGATAGGGGCCTTAAAATGCCTCACTGCCAGAGGACAGGGCACAGAAATCGTAAATACAGACCCTGCATGCACATAAGCTGCATCTGAGTTTTAAACTAGTGCTTGAAGTAGAAGATGAGCAGAACCCCAGGCTTTCCTGGCATGAAATTGGACCTGAAGGTGAAAGCGATTTTACCTGTTAGCACTGCTGGCAAATGTTTGGGGATTATCCATCTGTCCCTGCCCAGCATGGAGTCTGTGACCAGGCCTTGGCCCTCTGAGCCTCCTCTCCAATGGGGATAACAGGCCAGCCTTGTTAAGCTCACAAACCTACCTTTGTATATTTGGTGGGGATGGGGGGTGCGTTTACAAACCAACACATGGATTGATGGAAAGGACCAGTGCTAGCTTCAGCAGTGGTCCTTGAGTTATGCCTTTGAGCTTAGGTGCTGTGAAGCATAGAACTTCCTCTCATCAAGGTAAAGTCAACGTGGTGGTCTTCGGAACCCAGGAGCTAGCAGAGAAGCAGGACCCAGTTCCTCCTTTCAGCAGCATTCCTACCCCAGTGCCTGATTGGTTCCACAGGAAAAGGCCTGACCCTCCATGAACTTGGGTCCTGGAGAGGGAGGCAGGGGGTGGCCTGTGGCCGCTCCCTCATGGCATTTTGTTTTCATCCCTGTTGAGCTGAAAGGGAGAGCAGTATGGAGAGATTGGAAAATGGATTGCTGGATAGATTCAGTGATGAATGGATGGATAGATGTATGTTTGCAAGGATGAATCGATGGATGGATGGATGGATGGATGGTTGGATGGATAGAGGGATGGATGGATAAATGACCTCACAAACAAAGCCTTAGAGTGCCGGATATGAGCCAGCAAGTACTGCCTGACCTGAAGTGAGCAGATTGATTTACTCAAGATCCTGCACAAGCTGCTGAAAGAATCACCATAATGGAAAGAATCCCAGTTGCTTTTTAGTGTGCACAGATATCTGAGTGCAGCAGCTTGCAGCTTGCAGAGCTGGGAAAACTCCAGGCAACACTGAAGGATGGCACAGAGGCTCCTGGATCCTGAATCTGCCCACCTGAGCCCTGGCTCCTAGGATGCCTGCCTGGGGGTCTCTGCCCCCAAGCGATTCCTGTCCACTCACAGGCTACCCCAGGCACAGGATGCTGGTAGATCCATGCCCCATTCCCCCTGGGTGAGCTGATGCCCAAAGAATTCTCCAGCAGGGTCATCACCCACTGAACAGCTAGAGGATAGGTCCTTGTACCAGGCTGAAAATTGGAGAGAGATGTCAGTTCTACTGGGAGGGGGGGTGAACCATCTCTGACACCCGTTCTTCAACTCCAGAGTTTCCTTTGACAGATTCAATTCACAAGACCAGGACAACAGAGCTCTGCCTGGATGAGAAGCTTCCCTGTCTTCAAGGAAAGTACTGAAAGGGGAAAGGATGATCACATAAACAAGGCAGTTCCCCCAGCACAGGGGGAGATGTGACAAGAAGGTCAAGGACCACAGGGACAGAAGGTGAAGAGACTGGAACCTGCAGTGATGGCTCTGCCCAGAGGAAGGGCATGTGGACTCCTGCAGGTCACTCCTGGGTTCCCAGGCTCTCTGCTCAGAACCACCACATTCTCCATCAAACACAGGAACCATGAGACCCACTGAGAGAGTGTCAGGAAACCCCCATTCTACCAGGATCATCTCCTGACAACTCTCCTAAGCCTTCACCCATGGCCCTCCCAGCTTGTAATTTTGATTCCCAGCAAATTTGTGCTGCTTCGGGGTCAATTTTATTCACCAAACTTTATTTGTCCTGGGCCTTCTTGCAAGAGGCAATTTTCAAGGTCTTCCTCATGCTTTTTGCAAATTGTGCAGCTTAATTCCAGGTCCAGTAAACATATCAGAAAATGCTGCTGTCAAGAAATTATAGCAAATGCTATGAAATAACTACTTTTCAGGAACTAGCAAATGAAAGAGTCCATATAGAAAAGAGGTAAAAGACCTGGATATGCATAAATATATAAATTAGGATATACTTACAATGTGTAATTTCTTTTATTTCTCTTATATTTAAATCATGTTTTAGTATTCTCTATCCTCTTAATTATCAATACCTCTTATAGAAGCTGGTCATATGTGCAAATAAAACATGTTCTACAATGTTCCCTGTGGCCCTCCTCCTAAAGGCCCGCCCCTGGAAATCACATCTACAATTCATTGAATAGAATAGGGGTGGCTCAGCCTCACAATCAAATACTGCACAGCAATGAGCTCAAACACACTAGGGCATCATCCACAACTGTGATGAATCTCTCAAACATACCATTGGTGTACACAAGTAATCATACCTAAAGAGAATTTTCTGAATGATTCCATTACATAAAGTAGGAAATCAGGGTCATGTCCTCACTTGTGTGGTGCATTGCCCCTGGGGACATGAGGGACTCCACAGTGCCAAGAAACTTCCATCTTCTTATGGCGTTCTTGGCAACTTGAAAGAGCTCATGTTACAAACGCTAATTGAGCCGGTTGAAGTTCTATGAGTTTATCAGGCTTCTATAAGGAGTTATTAAAAGATACTATTTTCCCTTCCTTAAATATAGATCCAGAAGAACTCGGGAACAATTCAGAGAAAAGCACATCCAATCAGGACCACCGCATACCCCCGGGGAGCACTTCTTTCTCTGGACAGACCTGGAAAGTGTCTAGAAAGCTGACTTAACCTGGGGTTAAGTTAACAGATGGTCCCACAAACTCCACACGCAACCAGCAACTCACACATGCCTATCCCTCCTCCCATGGACAACCAGTCACCAAGCTAGGACAGGAGGTCAAGGGCTGAGGCAGCAGCAGTGAAGGTGTCCACTGCCAAGGGGGTCCTGCTGGCCTAGCAGGAGAGAGGGCACGGGCTGCAATCCAAGGAAGAGACAGATGATCAAGAAATGGGGGAGACACTTGAGGAATCCAGCAGGCTCTGGGCAGGGATATAGGTTCCGGAGAGCTTCCTCTTCAGGAGAGTGTGACAGACATGGGACCCCTCATCAGACCCTCTCATCAGAGTCCCTTGCTCAGAGCCATCCATCCAGGAAGAAATCTTGGGGATGCAGAAAATTACTCTGTCATGATTCCACCCAAAAGAAACAGTAAGTGAATAAAAAAAAAATCAGTGGTAATGCTGGCAGGTCTTTGCTAACAATATTTAAATTTATATAAGATCCAATCTTTCTTTACCTTTCATACCCTACAAAAATCTCCTCCTTCTCCATTCCACTGGGATATTCAACGGTACCATAACTGTGATAGGTTGGACTGGCTCATGTCATTTCCCACTCCCTCCACACCAGCAGTTGTCATCTTCACAGCTGAAAGGGTCACAGTTCACCCATGTGTTCAGTGCAAATGCCCAGGACCACACTAGATGTGCCCTTCCAGGCCAAAAACATCAACAATTCAGGCTGCTACACCTCCAGGTGATTCCAATGGTCAGAGCTTCCTCACACCCAGGGCCTACCGTGCACAGGTTTTTGTGTACTGACCTCCCACCCTTTCCCCACCCCCATTTGATTTGCAGGGCACTGTAGGGAAGAATCCTTGAGACATCGAATCTGGATTGAGAACACAGACAGAGTGTCTGGAATGCAAGACACTAGCTCAAAATGAAAACCTTGAGAGCAGTGTTTGAACTCTTGCGGGCACCAAGACTCAAGGATAAGATAAACAACAGGTGTGAACTTTGCCTGCAATAAACTTCCAAGCTACATCTGAGAGTAATTAATCACTAGCCATACTTCTCTGCATGTAACTGAAACCTTGCTCTGCTAATAAAAGCACTGGGCTGTCTGTGCTTTGGGGCTGGTGTGATAGATACATTCTGCTAGACCCCAGACCCCAGCTTTCTCTTAAACGCTTAGTCTTGTCTTTCTTATATTGTTGTACCTTTCGACAAGTCACCCACTTTACAGCAACAGGGCACAGTATTCCAAGTGATGCTTGGAAAGCATGACTTAAGTTATGACCCTCCACTGGGCCACAACCTCAACAAATTCACTGACACTGTGGAGAAAATCCTATGTCCTCCACCCGGGCATCCTCACCCTTCTGCACACTTTTCTCTCAGCACCTCCCTTGCTGACACTCAGGTTAAGGGATAGTCAAGGCAGTCCCTCAGCTCCCCAGCCTTGGCCCAACTCAGTGCTTCATGGTGGATGCCTGTCTTGCTTTTGCAAACCTATATGTGCATGGGTCCTTTGACTCATCACCTTGTTGAGAGGTTTTCCCTGCACACCTGTCCTACAGGCCAGCGCATTCCAATGTCACTTGCTTCCCAGTGGCCCCTATAACTGTAGCGAAGTTTGCAAACCAGCCTGCACTATGACATTCAGGAATTTGGAGCCATGTCCAACCCACCATCCCCCTTTACCCACTCTGAGGCTTGACAGGGACAGACAGTGGTTTCTCAAATCCTAGGGTGGACTGAACCCAATAAATTGTGGGAACTGGAGCCCAGACCTCAGGTCTGGTGTGGTCAATGTGGACAACAGCTATGGACATGAGGAGGGGTCGGGTTAGGGAAGACATGCATTCCCATGATGCTCTGCCCTTCTCTGGTCCCATGGCCTCAAAGAGGCATCAACCCATGATGCCCACTTCCCAGAGAACCACTCGGGAATGAAACTGGCAATGGAAGGGAGAGGGCAGGCATCAGGAAGATCCACACCTCATTAGGACACACTGACCTGAACATCGCATCACCAGTAAGTTGTGATCTCAAAAATGAGGCCACGGAAGGCACAGCACTGAGAACTAGGAAAGGCACAGGAAGTGGTGGGCTATGCAGAGGATGCACTCATCTGGACAGCTTTAATTGTCATGTGGGAGTTGATGCTGACAACAAACAGCACCACCAGGTTGTGGAATGAGACGCAGTCACCTGCTGTGAATTGCATCCACACTATGCACTCTTGAAAAGAATGTATATTCTGCATTTTTAGGTACAGAGTTGTATATCTTGGTAAGGTCATTTTTTTTCAAACCTCCTATATATTTACTCTTTTTACTTCATTCTATTTTATTTTTTATTTTTTTGACTTCTTTATCTGTTAATTACTGAGAATGCATTAAAACCTCCCACTGTGTTTTTGGTTTTATCTATATTTTTTGACAATTTTTGTTTATATATTTTATGTATTTTTATATATTTTGATACATATACCATCATTAGACTTTTGTCGTGCATGACCATTTTATCATTATGATAAATGTAGTAATGCTTCTTGCCCTGAAGTCTGCTTTGTTTGATGTCTATATCATAATTGTTTTAATTAATATTTTCATGGTCTATCTTTTTCTCTCAATTTCTGTCAACTTTTAACTCTGAAAATACTTGTGTTTTCATAATTAAGATGTGGTTTCTTAAGCAAGAAGTAGTTATTTTATTTAAATAAGTTTAACAGTATTCTTTTGGAGTATATTTTCAATTTACAATTACTCTTATTATTGTTTACTGATGACTAATATTACAATTAATGATAGGTTTTGGTTTAAATCTACACTCTTACTTTATATTTTCTATTCATTTCTGTTCCTCTCAGTTATCTCTGTTCCTTCTATTCTCCTTTTTTGAATATTTTAGATAATCCAGGTCTTTTTATTTTTGAATATCTTCCCTTCATTTACTTTTCCATTCTTTTATTCTTCTATTAGTTGTAACTGTAAAGATTCTAACTAGCATCAGTGCCTTATTTGAGTCTACTCTTAATTAGCACCTTTACCATTTCTAGGATGGTGGAATGACCTTAGAATACTATTTCTCCTTTCACCCCTTTCTATCATCTATGTCATTCTTATCATCTGTTTAAATTCTACATATTTTGAAGCCCATAAAACATTACTATACTGTTGTTTTGTACACTCGCTAATCATTTGTATTTACCCACATATTCACTCTTCTGCTGTGCTTCATTCCTTCAATATTACTTTTGTTCCACCTGGGATCATTTTTTCACCCTAAATAACTCTTTTTTTTTATTCCTCCCAAGATGGCTTCCATGTCTCTCTGACTGCTGCCTGCTTGTCTCCTTTTGGAGACACCAGGAACTGAACCTGGGACCTCCCATGTGGGAGGAGAGGGCCCAACAGCTTGAGCCACCTCTGCTTCCTGTTGGTTGCAATGTCTGCTGGTTGCAGCATCTGCTCATTGTAGTTGCGGTGTCTGCTCACCTTCTTTAGGAAGCACCAGTAACTGAACCCAGGACCTGTCATGTGGGAGGTGGGTGCCCAATTGCTTGAGTCACATCCACTCCCCCTAAATAACTCTTTAATATTTATTTTGGGTTGGATCCCATTGATGCTCCCCATAGTTTTTTTTATCAAATCTGTCCTCCCACTAAACAATCTACTTCCATGGAAGCCCCTGTCCTAGGCATTCACCCTGGACTTCCTACTCTATTTTCTCTGTGTCCTCCAAGCAGTGTCAATACAGAGATGTATGACCATAAATTTTCTATAAACCCTGCTTTTGCTACATCCCCAAAGTTTTGATCTGTATGTTCATTATCCTCCCATTCAAATTTTTTTATTTCCTTTGTGATTTCTTCTTTAATCCAGAAAATATTTAGAAATACATTGTTTAATTACAGGCAGCTAGGGGTTTTCATGTTGTCTTTATTATACTTGTCTTCTGTACATAGAGAACATATTCTGAACATGTTGTTGTCAGGGTGCGGCACAAAAAAAGAGTCAGACAAGTTGATGCATATGAAGCAGAGGGCTGCAGCTCACTCAGGCAAAAATAGCCCCGAAATCACTCTGACACTTACTTTTATTTAGCTTATAACAGTGCATAAATTCACCCCCCTCATCTTGCTTTCCCACCATGTTTCTCTTACTACAGCAAGAACACTGCCTTCTCTGGCAGTTTACAAAGCAGCATAAGTATAAACATTGTTTCTAGCCCTAAATGCCTTAGTCTATCTAATATCTCAGCTTTGTACGTGAGAGCACTACCTGTTTGTGAGATCCCAGACAATCTTTCTTGGGAATTTAGACAATAACATCTGTGTGGTGAGTTCATTTCGCTCTGCCTCCTCCCACTAATATCTGCAGTATGCAGTGTCCTTGGAGACATTTACTAATGTGTCTCTGTCAGCAAGCATGCTTATTGAATGCTTAACCCTTTATGCTCTGACTCTCAGCATCTTCTCCAACATGAACAATTTAAGTTGTTTGATATTTTTTAGGTTTCTTTCTGATTTGATTATATGAAAATGTGTTTATTTTCCCTTCATTTTGGAAGACAATTTTTGTCGGGTATGGATTCCTAAGCTGTTATGTATTTTCTTCCCATTCTTTGAAGATTCTAAGGTGAGTTTCATGGGATTTGACCGTTGGCGGTCTCCAGTGATACCCCAGGATATCTACCAGAGTTGTTCTTCTTGGCAGGTCCTGAACTCCAGTTTTTGTCCCCACATTCAAGACAAAGAAAATGTCTGTCACCACCTCCCATTCCTTCATTCATAGCTCTGGTGTCCTCACTCTCTCTTCTTCTGCTGCTGAGTCTTGCTCCAAGCCAGGCAGGACTGAGATGAGACAGGGTGAGTTCCATCACTGTGAGGTCCTCTCAAGAGAAGTGATTAGTGTCTGCCACCAAGTCCTCACCATTAAGGCCTGATGAGAAACTTAAGCATCAAGGAGCAGGCAGGGGACACGGTGTGTTCAAAACTGTCAACAGAGATTATCCACAGTTCCAGTGAAGGCATTTTTGACAATCAGGCAGCCACCATTGCAGAGTGTCCCTGGTGGGGATCCAAGTGAGGGCCAGACTCACCCTCGGCCACCCTCCACTTCCTCCCAGACTTGGTCAAGGCCCCTCTAGAGAAAACCTGTATCTCATGAGCCTGGGTTGCCTGAGCTTGGGAGAGAAGTGATATGGTCATGCTTCCTGGGAAATTCCACTGCCAGCCTTTATCTTCAGGAGATTTGTGTGAAAAGAAGAAAGTTTGGTTCCATTTGAAACACCATTGAATTTTACAACATGGCTCTTCATTAAAGGGTCCCCATTCTGCCCTTGGCCTCTGAGGTAGGGTCCAGCACTGCCCTTTGAAGGTCAGTAAGGCCATTTTACCTTCCTCCCTGTGGCAGACAGACCCCTAGGACAGGTTCAGCTTAACAGACCCACAGGAGACTCATCAACAAAGCAGAGAGCTGGCTGGGTAGGACCAGGGAGTCCTCTTGATGCCTGGATACAAAAGCAGGGGTTGGGAGAATTTAGAATCGCAAAAGTGAGAAGATTGTGACTTCCAGGCACGTTGCTGAAGGTAATGCCCTCCAGCTTTGACCTCTGGAGTAAGACTAAGTATTCCCAATCTGGCAGTGGGATAGAGCAGAGGGAAGTGTACCTTCTTCTGCAGACTTAGCCCGACTTCTGACCTGCTCACTGTCTTCTGGTTGACACACTGACCTGAGGGATGCTCCCTCCTTCAAAGAGCATCAGGGCTCTTGTTAGCACATTTCAAAGCTGTGTCTGCCCATTGGGCTTGTTCACATTTCACCTTTTTAATAACATCCAATGTCTTTCCAGGGGCCACTCCAAATATTTTTATCAGATTTGAGATGGTTATTCTCAGGAAACAGCCATTAAACCCAACAGAACACAGCTGAGTTGCCAACTGATACTAGTGATGTGTTTGTTAGAATATACTATCCTCTTGAGAACTCTGAAAAGTATCCAGATAGAAAAGCAAAACAATGATGCAAAGATAATGCCTCTTCTCCAATCATCCATCCATAATTCAGAAATAGGTTCAACCATCAATGCACTCATTTCATCCTATGAAAAATGGTGAGAATCTTCATCCCAGTATCTGGCATATATTTTTGTGGGTATTTAAGGGAACCTTGGAGAAAAGGAATGTGGATGCTGGAAAAAAAAAAAAAACATATATGCTATAAAAAACCTAGGGTTGAAATGCCTCTGGAATTCAGCTGCCCGTCCCCCACCTCTGGCCTTGCTGTTGGGATGACAGTGAATAAACATTTTGCTACAGGGACAATCTTATTTCTTAGCTCTCAAAGTGTCTGAGTGTTACCATTTTAGAAGTTGGGAAGGACAAAGACATCTTGCAACACACCCACTAAAGATCAGAGGTTCCCTTTCTTCACTGGACTAGGGCTTGGGAAATGGAGCCTCAGAATCTCATGGCTGAGACAGAGGCCAGGTCTCAGCAGGAATCAGAGATGCACCTTCACAGATGCTGGTGGCCCAAATGAGGAAAGGGAGACTCTGTACTGGGAGAGAACTTACCAGGATGGCATCTTAATAGATAAATATAAATATAGGGAAAACTAAAATACAATGGCCTTTGATCTCCAAAAATTGTCAAGGTTGTGAGTTTTGAGGGAAGACTGAGGAATTGTTACAGAATGAGATAGACCAAATACAACATCTAATTCTGAACTGCATTCATTTATTATAAAGTACAATTGGCGACACTTGATTGGGGTCTGTGACACAGATGGGAGTGATGTTTCTGGGCTAAATTCCTGAACCCAGTGGTTCTGTTCTGGTTAAGGAGGTGTCCTAGTTTGTCGTGGCTGCTATAATAAAATACTACAAACTGGCTGGCTTAAATAACAGAAATTTGTTGGCTCACAGTTTGGAGGTTAAAAGTCCAACCCAGTGTTTTGGCAGGTCATGCTTGTTCCAAAGTCTGTAGCACTCTCATGTTGGTTTGCTCAATCTCTGCTTCTGTCATCTGTGTCTTCATATGGCTTGTGTTTCTGCATCCAAATTTCCTTTGCTTATAAAGACTCCAGTCATTTAAGATTAAGGCCAGGATTCAGAGTTCAGAGTGCTCACCATTACACCATTACCATTATTCATGTAAAATATGAATATGGGTGATATTGCATATATAAGACAGTTTTTACAAAATATACATACAAATAAATTAGAGAGAAGGAAATAGAATAGCAGCTATGTATGTCAGGGGAGGCATAGACACATTGAGAGGTGATAAGTTTATTTGTTTGGGTTTTTGTTTTCTACTATTATTATTATTACTGGAATAATGAAAAATGCTCTAAAAATGATTGAAATGATGAATGCACAAATATTTGATTTGGCCAAATACCATTGATTGTACACTTTGGATGGATTTATGCTTTATTAATATGTATGTATAAAATTGATTTCTAAAGGGAAAAAATGATAGAAGTTTTTGGCACCCTTCCTGGACCTCCTAGGCATGGTGGGGAGCTAGCCTGCACTCTCATTCTGGGTCACTGGCCCTGTTCCAGAGGGACAGAGTAACTTCTTTGCACAAACTACAGAGCCTGTATATCAGAAAATTCATCTCTGTTTCACCCTCCCAGAAATTATCCTGCAGGCAAAAGTAGTTTGAAAAGAGCTAAAGCAGAGTAAGATGCAATTTACTCAAAATAGCCTGGGGCAAAGGATTATGTGCTTTTAAGTCTCAAGAGGAGGAAAAAGTGTATTTCATTCAGAGTAGAGGGGTTATTCAAATTCCTGTAAGCGGGGAATTCCTAAGGCCATGCATGAGTAAGTGGAAGGCTAACAAAAAATGCAATCTTAGAAAAGCTGAAAATAGCCCTTCACATTTGCCTCTGGCTCACCTTCTTAATGGGAGGATAAATGCTGAAAAAGAGTACCAGCCAAATTTGCAGAGAGTAAAATGTGATTCTTTCCATGATTTTGTTAACTACTGACACTCAAAGAAATCTCTTAACATAACTGGAAACAAACATACCTGGGAAGAAACTTAAGCTACAGACAGCTCAGGGACTAAATCCCAGAGATAACACTTTAAAATACTAAAATGTACAGTGAGCAACAGAAGATTACAAGATAAACCAAGAAACAGGAAATGATGATCCTTCCAAAAAAAAGCAAGATAAAAATCTAGAAACCATCAATAAAGATCAGACATTAAACATCCCAGATGCAGACATTAAAAAATAATTCTCAATATGCTCAAGAAGATAAAGGAAAGCACAGAGAAATAACTAAATGATATGAGGAAAACACTGAAAATCTCAATAAAGTCAGAGGAATTTAAAAAGAACAAAACAGAAATATTGGATTTGAAGGACAAATGGGATCAAATATTTAAAGTGCTGAAAGCAAACAATTGCCTACCAAGAATTTTATATCTGGCAAGACTGTCTTTCCAAAATAAGGGAGAGATCAAGACTTCCCAGATAAACAAAAGCTGAGCAGGTTTGTCATTCTTAGATTTGCCCTACACAATCCTAAAAGGAGTTCTTCTCACTGAAAGGAAAGGACACTAGACAGTGGATCGAAGTGGCATAAATAAATAAAGATTTCCAATAAAGGTAACAAAAAGGTAATTATAAATGCCAGTGCTACTGTGTTCTATTTTTTGTATAACTCCACTTTATACATCTTAGTGGTTCTAAAGCATGAATGTATAACAAGTAATGATTTTTATGGTTTTTGACATAGAATGTATATAGATATAGTTTGGAATAAGTACTACAAAAAGGTAGGGAGATGGAGGGGTATAGGAAAAATGTATGTATTTCTATTGAAGTTCAGTTTGCCTCAAATAAAATATGATTCACACGAGTGAACGATGTTGTTAATTGGGGAAAGTGTGGGAAGGGGACGAGATGGGGTATATGGGAATCCCCTATATTTTCAATGTAGCATTCTCTCATCCAAAGCTCCATGAATAATAAAGGTGAAAAAGTAGAAAAATAAACAAACAAATAAATAAATAAACACCCAAACAAACAAATGTATAAACTTTAAAAAATGTGATTCTTATAAAGATGCTATATTTACGTCTTGTGGTAACCACAAAGAAAATATATTAAAATATAAACAGAAAAAAATGACAGAAGACTCAAAATGGCAAAATAAAAAATCAAATACATATGAAAGTAGGCATTAATGGACAAATTGAGGGACAAAAATATATATAACTTAAAAAGACAAAATAGTAAAATATCAGACAAAAGTCCTCTTTTTTCAGTAGTTCATTTAAATGTAAATAGATTAGGCTCTTTCTGGTCTTCCTCTTCCTGACAGGCCTGGCTCACCTGGTCATGCCTTGTCTGCTCTTTCCAGTGGCTACTCCTTTGTCCTGAGTGCATATCTAGCACCAGCATTCCTGTTTAGGGCTCATCTTGCATATGGGCCTTTTAAGGCTGGTTGCAGGAGTTCCAGGGTGTGCAGGCTGGAAAGCCAACCTAGGAGAAGTGAAGAGCTTCCCTGATAGTGTTAGAACGAAGATCAGGGCACCTGCCCCACAACAGATGCAGAGCACATGACCAATGATGGACCAGGGGCTTCCATGAGCATGCCAGTCAGCATTTGAGAACTTGGCAGCAGTCTTGAAGACAGCACCTACATTCTCAGTGTTAATTACTAGAGCTGGAGGGAGCAGAGCAGATTTTCTTCTCAAAGAATTGTGGGGGGTTGTTTTGACCTGTGTTGTGGCTCCTTGAAGGATTCAGGAAAGAATCATTGCTTTGTTTTACCTGGCTTGGAACTCTTCCAAGATAGAGATGACTGCCTAAGAGGCATTTTTCAAAAATATATAAATGAATATGTACTGCCACCTGGGGCAAGGAATAACAGTTGGGACAAAGAGTAGACACCAAAAGGACTTGGAAGAAATTTTAGGTACTAAAAACTTTGAAGAATAAAGGCTTTTAAAGCTCCCCACTTACTCCTCTGAATCCAAAAGGCCATATGCATACCCAAACTGGGGCACATGCTAAGAAAAGACCTGAGAAGGCCCTATCTTATTTCACTGACCTTCAGGCTCTGCACAAGTAGCAAGTGAAGGCTAATGTAAGGTTTTAAGCTGCACAGATGAATATCGAGGCACTGCCCAAACACACACAAAGAACCCTCTGGCAAAGATTGGGAGGTTTTGTTGTTGTTGTTGCACTTGCTTTTAATTTCTAGGCTTTTTAAGGAACTTCTCATATCACTAATTTATCACTAAGCTAACCAAACAGAGACTTCACTGGTGACCCAAGATAAAGAATACAGACTTAACAATATTAAGTCAGAAAATTCAGTAAATAAACAACAGCCACCACAAGAGGTAGCAACAACAGTCTGAGGAGTGGAAATAATCTGATTCCAGAGTTTACACATTTGTAATATTCACAAGGTCCAGGTTTAAAACAAGAATTACAAGGCAAGCAAATGAGAATTGGGGAAATAACTGTACACTGGGAAAAAATGGAAATAGAAACTCTTCCTGCAAGACTCCAGGAATTAGAATCAGAACATGATTTCTCTTACTCCATAATTGCTGATATGATCATAGAGCTGAAGGAAAGCTTGGAAAATGAGAAAAAGAAACTCAAAGAATTGCTACATAAGTGCACCACAGTTAAAAATTTTGTTGAAATCAAACAAAGAACAACTAGTTGAGCTAATAAAGCAATAAGAGAAATAATTAATGTACCAGAGAAGATCAACAAATATGAACCAACAAAAAACAAATTAACAAATTTGAATTTAGATCCACTATATTACCCAAGCTGAGGACGAAAAAAGACTGAAGAAAGCTGATCATAGCATAAACAACTTGTGGGACACCATCAAGCTTACCAACATACATGTAATAGGAGTCCCAGAAGGAGAAGAGAGAGTAAGTAGGGTTGAAAGAATATTTGAATAAATCATAGTTGAAAATTTCCCAATTTTGACCAAAGACATGAATCTGCACATCCAAGAAGTTCAATGAACCCTAAGTAAATAAACTCAAAGAGATCCACACTGAGACATATTATAATCAAACTGTCAATAATCAAAGATAATGAGAGAATTCTGAAAGCAGCAAGAAAGACATTTCTGGTTATATACAAGGTATCATCAATAAGATTAACAGCTGATTACTCATCAGAAACTAATGTCATAAGGCAGTGGAGTGACAAAAATTGAAAGAAAATGACTGTCAACCAAGAATATATATCCAGCAAGACTATCCTTCACATATGAAGGAAAATTTAAGATTTTCCAAGAAGAACAAAATTGAGAGAGTTTGTTGCTAGTAAACCTAATCTCCAAGAAATGCTAAGTCAGACCTTCAGTCTGAAGTGAAAGGACACTAGAGAGTAAGTTGAGTCCAAAGAAATAATATACACTGGTAAATTTAGCTTCATACATAAATATAAAAGTCAGAAATAAAATAAACTAGCAATGTTAGCAACATAAGTAAATATGAAAGTCACTATTAATGTATTTCTGGTCAGTACCTTTTTTCAATTTTTTTGCATAACATGAAGGCAGCAATGGAGGAATTGAGCCACAAAAAATATGACCTAGAAAGCAAATGGCAACCTAACTCCTTCCTTATCAATAATTGCATTATATCAAAATCAGTTAAACTCTAATTAAAAGGCAGAATGGATTAAAGAAACCATGAGTCAAATATTCTTATGTACAAGAGACTCACTTTAGCATGAAACACATAAATGCATTGAAAGTGAAATAATGAAAAAGGATATTCCATGCCAAACAAAAGATAACGGGAGTGGCCACACTAATATCAACAAGATATACCTTAAAGCAAAAATTTCTAGAAGAAATAAAGGACATTACATATTCATAAAGAGATCAATCCATCAAGAAGATAAAACACTTATCAGCATATATGATACCTATCAGCAGTGTCCCAACGTATATCAAGCAAAAATCATAGGTGAAGGAAAAATAACAATTGTCATTGGTGACTGCAACACCCAGCTTCTTGTTGGATAGAACATCTGGACAAAAAATAAACCAAGTAGAAGACATGAATAACTTATAAACCAACTAGACCTAACATATAGAAAATTCCACCCAGTAACAGCAGAATACACATTCTTTTAAAGAGCACATGGAACATTCTCCTGGGTATATCATTTTTGTTAGGCCACAAAATGTGTCATTAAATTTTAAAAGACTGAACTCATACAAAATATTTTCTCTGACCACAATGGAATGAAATTTGAAATCAATGGAAAATGTATTAATAAGTGGAAGTTTCAGAAAACATGCATTAAAGAAATTAGTAATTGCTTGCAGGTGGAGGGAAATGAACACAAAACATACCAAAACAAATGGGATGAAGCAAAAGCAGTGCTCAGAGGAAAATTTACAACTATCCCTACATTAAAGAAGAAGATCTCAAATCAATAACCTAATCTTTCACCTTAATGAACTAGAAAAATAAGACCAAGCACAAAGCCAGAAGAAGGAAAGAATTAAAGTTTAGAGTCGAGATAAGTGAAATAGGAAAACAATAGACTCAATGAAACCAAAAATTGGTTCTTTGAAATGATCAATGAAATTGACAAACTTTTAGCTAGGTTGGCCAAGTACCAAATTCAAATCACTAAAGTCAGCAATGTGCAGACATTACTATCAACATTTACAGGCTTAAAAAAAGTATTATAAGAGAATACAATGAACAACTGTATGCCAACAAATTAAATAACTTATATGAAATGGATAAATTTCTAGAAACAAACTGCCAAAACTGACTCGAGAAGAATTAGAAAATCAGAATAGGCCTATAACAGAGAATCAGTAATCAAACATCTTCCAACAATAAAAATGTCCAGAACCAGATAACTTTTCTGGTGAATCTGTCAAACACTTTAAAAATCCTTCTTATGATAAAGGAAGTGCTGGGGCCCTAACACCATCAGCATTAACCCACAGCTTTAGGAAAATAATCTCCCCTCATACCTTTCTCCCTTCCTCCCTTTTCTGCATGGAATCCACATCTTTAGGAAGATAAGCACTCCCTGACTGCCCCTTTCAACTTCAATTTACAACTCTAAACAGATAATGACTCTTTTCCTCCCTATTAGGACTCTGGTTTAGGAAGATAAGCTAACCTCACTCATTTTGCTTTTGTAACTCCTGTCTGCCCGCTTGCTTAGTAATTTGCCTGCCTAGAGTCCCTCTATAAAGTTATGAAAACCAAGACATAGGGCTCAGGTTTGTTTGGAGATTTGACTCTCTCTGAGTCTGCACATAATAGAACTTTGTTTATTTGCCCCTCAGAGTGCCGCTTGGGTTTTCATCCATCTGCCACAACATTTGGTTCCCTGACTGGGAAACCAGACCAAGCAGGCCCATTGTGCCTCCAACTTTGGGCTGATGGGCGTGGCCAGTGGTGATTCCCAAGTCAATGAGGAAGAATGTCACCTGTCCTCTTAACAGGACCTACTTCTGAAGTGGTCCCCGCAGGCCACATCCCCACACCCCAGGCTGACTTAGTGCAGAGGCAGACTGAATACTGCCAGAAGACTCCAAAAATGTAAGGTCCCAGGGGCCAAGTCCTCAGTCAGGCCTGTCTCTGATCAGAAGGGGAGGTTGATCACCTCCCAAAATCTTGAGTACCGAGATTCCAGAATAGGAAAATCCCTGTGGGAGGGACTGCATAATCTCTGAGCGATTGTGTGTGTGAGTGAGCATGACAGAGGTTTGCCTCTGCTATTCAAGTCTGTGACTCCAAAGCTTTTGCTACAGAGACTGTGTGGGCCCTAAGCTGTTTTCACGGTACATAATATGGCATAGTGGCACACCCGAACTCTGCCCGGGTGCCTTCGCTAAGACAAGCTGAATTCTCATGGGAGATGTGGACAGGAGGGCATCTGAGTGGCCTTGAAAGAGGCAACCACTTTCCTTGTCTGTTTTGTGCCACCATCGAAGATATGGGCTCATCACAGTCAAAACCTACCATCTTAAACTGCATGCTTACGAATTTCAAGAAGGTTTTTTCTGGAGATTATGGCATCCAGATGAACCCTGGCATCCTATGAACCTTACGTGCTCTAGAGTGGCCCACTTTTAATGTTGACTGGCCCTCGGAAGGGACCCTGGATGTAGCCAGGGTCTGCACAGTGTGGCTGGTTGTCACAGGAACTTCTGGCCGCCCCAATCAGTTTCCCTACTTCAACTCTTGGTTAGAGATACCTCAGACTCTGTCCCATTGGGTTCAATTGTGCATTGGGAAAAAGGGACAGAGCAGGGTCTTGTAATACTGGCAGCAGCCTTGGGAAATCCTGACCCCACCAGACAAGAGGGGCCACCTCGTAAAGGGGGTACAAGCAACAGAAGGGTGCTCTTAGCCAAAGACCAATGTGCCTACTGCAAAGAAAATGGACACTGGAAAAATGAGTGTCCCCAAAAGACTCAGGCACATAAAGGGAACATCCCTAAATGGAAATACTGACCTCAGCACCAAAACCATTTGATCTGACTGGCAGGGCTAAACCACAAATAGGGGCGACTGGGCTCACTGAAACTTGGCCCCTATGAGCCCTTGGTCAAACTACAAGTCAGGGGCCAGTCAAGGACTTTCATGGCGGAGACTGGTGCTGAATATTCTGTGGAAACAATCCCCATCACCCCCTTTAGTGGAAAATCCGCTAATATCATAGGGGTGACTGGGGACCAGTCTAGCCAACGGCCTTTTTGCCAGTCAAGAACTTGCCAGCTTGGTGGCCACGAAGTGACTCATGAATTTCTGTACTTGCCTGAATGCCCAGTGCTCCTACTTGGTAGGGACCTCTTAACCAAACTGAGAAGCCAGATTACCTTCAAACCTGAAGGGCCAGCAAGCTTAAGCCTCAGGACTAGCCTCACTCTTCTCATCACCATACCCCAAAGCAAGGAATGCAGAAGAAAGTTCAAGTCAGAATATGGAAAAACTGCTGGAACTTTTCCCCCAGGTTTGGGCAGGAAAAAACCCACCAGGAATGGCATGGAACCATGCACCCATCATCATCGACCTGAAGCCATGAGTGGTCCCATTCTAGCAGAGGATGTATCTGATCCCCCACAAAGCACAATTGGGCATAGTCAAACACATAGGTTGCCTGAGAAAAGAAAGAATCCTGATAGAGTGCCAGTCACCCTGGAGCACCCCATTATTATCAGTAAAGTAGCCAGATGGGGCCGGATATCGACCAGTGCAGGATTTATGAGCTATCAATAATGCAACTCTCACCTTACTTCAGGTTTTTCCCAACCCATATGCTTTGCTAGGACAGCTGCCCCCTGAAGCCGCCTGGTTCACTTGCCTGGACCTGAAAGATGCCTTCTTCTGTCTGTGTCTGGCTCCCCAAGCCAGCCTCAGTTTGCCTTTGAGGGGGACAATCCCAGAACCCTCTTAATCTATATAACCAAACCCCCAGGAAAACTGGCTAACTGTAAAAACATAACTCCCAGGTCTCCTTCAACCATCCTCCCTCTTGGAATGGCTAACTGTAACACCACCCACCCACTCAATGATCCTGACCAATGCACCACACACTCCACCATCTGGGTCTGTGGCACCAATGCCTATCGGTTCCTACTTCAGCATGGCCAGGGCATCTGTTACCTGGCTTGGCCAATACCATCATTCTCAGTGTATGCAGAAGAATTGCCTGGAGAGCTCACCTGAGCCAAACAAGCAATACAAGCAACTCCGATACTCTTAGAACTAGGAGTAGTTGGGAGCACAGCAGTAGCAGGGGCCTCACTCACAGTGGGGCTTACAAACAAACACTAGCATGGGAAACATCAAATAACCTCAAAGAAATATTGGGGGCTCTCAACAAGTTGCAAGACCAGATAGACTCATAGGCAAAAGTAGTTTTACAAAACAGACGAAGATTAGACTTGCTCCCCACAGGTTCAGGGGGAATCTGCCAGACCCTGGGGGAAGAATGCTGTTTCTATGCAGATTCTTCAGGGTTAGTTAGGGACAAGGTGGCCGTGCTAAAAGAAAAGGGCAAGACTGCTTAAACCATGCATACCAGGCATTTGCCAAGGGCAACTACTTCCAGTATCTCCTTTCCTGGATTTTGCCATTCATGCCAGTAATAAGCTCAGTCTTCTTCCTTTTGACTTTTGGGCCCTGTATTCTATGGTACCTGACACAATACATCAATTCCTGGTTAAACACCTTAAAACACCAAGTAATGCCTTGAGTTAAATATCTGCCATTGGGGACTATAGAAAATCCCCATGTTAGCAGATGATGTCCTGTAAAGAATTATAAGGATATCAAAGGGGAGAATGATAAAGGAAGTGCTGGGGCCCTAAACTCCCTCAGCAGACACCCACAATTTTAGGAAAATAAGCTCCCCTCTTCCCTTTTCCCCTCTTCCCTTTTCTCCCTGGAATCCACAAATTTAGGAAGATAGGCACTCCCTTCCTGCCCTTTTCAACTGGAATTTACAACTCTAAACAGATAATGACTCTTTTCCTCCATAGTAGCCCTCTGCTTTAAGAAGATAAGCTAACCTCACTTGTTTTGCTTTTGTAACCCCAGCCTGCCCACTTCCTTAGTAATTTGCCCACTTCAAGTCCCTCTATAAACTTATGAAAAGCAAGGCAAGGGGCTCAGATATTTTGGAGACTTGACTCTCTTCTGATCCTGCATGTAATAAAATGTTCATCAGCCCCTCAGAGTGCCGCTTGGGTTTTCATTCCATCTGTTGCAACACTTAAAATCTGCCAAAAAATAGAGGCGTTAATGCTTCCTAACTTGTCATATGAAGCCCATATTACTCTAATACCAAATACAGCACAAGAAAGGAAAACTGTAGACTTGTACACCTAACAAGTACACATACAAACATCCTCAACAAACTGCCAGGAATCTGAATGTAGCACCATAGTGAAAAGATTACTATACACCATGACTAAGTAATTCCAATCCAAAGTTTATACCTAGGAGAATTGAAATTAAAAAGTCATACACAAATGTATATAGTAGCATTTTTCGCAACAGCCAAAAGTAGGAACAACCAAAATGTCAATTAACTATTGAATGGATAAACAAAAGACAGTATATCCATACAAAGGGATATTATTCAGCCATAGATAGGAAAGATTTATTGATACATGCAACAACATGCAACCTTGAAAAAATGTTATGTGAAAAAATTAGATACAAAAGGCAACATGTAGGATTCCATTTATATGAACTGTCCAGAATAGGTAAATCCATAGACACTGAAAGCACATTAGTAGTTGCCAGGGGTTGGGAAGAGGGGTAATGTGGCATTAGTGTTTGGTAGGTATGGGCTTTCTTTTAGGGATGATGAAAATGATGTGCAATTAGATAGTAGTGATGGTTGTACAATATTAAGAATATGGTGGAAGTCACTTAAATATATACTTTAAAACATTAAAACTTTGAATTCTATGTTATATGAATTTTACCTCAACAAAAATTAATTTCTTCTCAAAAAAAGGTAAAGCAATTAAATTCTCTAGCCAAAAGGCAGAGATTGACAGATTAGATGAAAAATCATGACCCAACTATATATTGTTGAAATGAGACTCACTGTAAATTCAAAGACATAAATAGGTTGAAAGTAAAAGGGTTGGGGAAATATACCATACCTCTAATATCAGGAAAAAGACAAGGATGCCCATAGCCATCATTGTTATTCAACATTGTACTGGAAATTCTACCCAGAACAATTAGGCAAGAGAAAAAAATTAATAGCCATCTAGATTAAAAAAGAAGAAACAAAACTTTCCCTCTTTGCAGCTGAAAAGATCCTGCATAGAAATTCCCAAAAATATCCACAACAAAGCTGCTAGAAATAATAAATGAATTTAACAAAGTAGTGGGGTACAGGAGCAACATGAAAAAAATCATTAGTGTTTCTATGCATTTTAATAAACAATCTGAAGGGGAAAACAAGAGAAAAATTCCATTTACAATAGCAGCTAAAAGAAAAAAATATCTAGGAATAAATTTAGCCAAATGTACAGACCTTATACATGGAAAACTACAAAACACTGTTAAAAGCAATCAAAGAACTAAGTGATAAGTAGAAGGACATTCCAGGTTCATGGATGCAAAGGTTAATATTTTTAAGACGTCAATTCTGCAAAAAGGAATTTACAAATTCAACAAGATCTCAATCAGAATTCTAGAAACTTACTTTGCAGAAACGGAAAAGCCAATCTTCAAATTGATATGCATTTCTACTCTCCAGTTGATTGGACTCACCCAGGACAACTAACAAGGAGATGATAATGGACAATGACCATCCCAACGAACAAAGAGAGTCTGCAACTGCAAGCAAGATAGCACCATCCATCTGTCCCATTGGATCTAAGACCCCTCTCAGTAGGAGGTGGAGTATCACCATTCCAGAATCCTTAGGATTGTGGAATGAACAATAGTCTAGAGTAGCCTTAATGGCATTCTGCTATAGACTTATTGTGATTGTAGCAACGGAAGAACTTATATCATTGATGTGGAGGCAATGGCCACTGGAAGTTCTGCAGGGAAGGAGAGGAAAAAACAAGTGTAATATGGGGGCATTTTTGAGACTAAGGAATTGTCCTGAATACATTGCAATGACAGATACAGGCATATCTTGTATGATAGATATATCTTGCCATAATTTAAAATTGTGTGGGATGAGAGTGTAAACTAGAATGCAAACTACAATGCTTGCTTAATGGCAATGCTCCAAAATGTGTTCAATTGTAACAAATGTACCACACTAATGAAGGATGTTGTTAATGTGAATAATGTGGGCGCAGTGGGAGTGGGGCTTACAGGAATCCCCTATATTCTTATGTAACATTTACGTATTCTAAGTATCTTTAAAAAACATAAAAAACTATTTAAACAGTTTATGTGGAAAAGTAAGGATACCAGAATAGACAAAGCCATCTTGAAAAAGAAGAATGAAGTTGGAGGACACATGCTTCCCCATTTTAAAACACATGAAAGAGCTAAAGGAATCAAAACAGTTTGGTATTGTCACAAGGACAGATACATAGACCAATGGAATTGAATTCAAAGTTCAGAAATAACCTCTCACATCTGTGGCCAACGTTGAAAAATCATGTGTAATAAAATAAGCCAGACACAAGAAGACAAATATTTTATGATTCCACAGATATGAAATAATTAGAATAATTAAACTCATAGAATGATAAACTAGAATACAGGTTACCAGGGCCTGGGTGAATGTAGTGGATGGAAGAATTAAGGTGTAATTTGTATAGCATTTCTCTTCATGTTGATGGGATTATACTTGAATATGGTTAAAAGGAGAAAGCTAAGTGGTATATATGTTACTAGAATAAAAACTAAAATAAAATAGGACTCTACGATGCAAAGAGTGAAATCTAATATAAACGATAGTGTCATAGTGTAATTATAATATTATTGTTTAATCAGTTGTAACAAAGTTACCTCACTTATACAAATTGTTAATACTGGGAAACTCTGTGGGTGGGTGGGGTATTTATGGGAATCCTGTATTTTCTGCATGATTTTCTGTAAACCTACATCTTCTTTAAATGAAAAAAAAAAAAGGAAAAAAATATGTTCAAGGATGCCTACCACAGCCTTATTGGCTAAAACATGGAACCATTTAAATATCCATCTTTAGTAAATATAGAAAGATATCATGAAATGAATAAAAGAATAGTTGTTTACTTAAAAATGTGTATTTGAAGAATATTCAATGGTGCTGGGAAATGCTCATGCTATTAAGAAAAAGTGTTATTCAGAGGATATAAAACAGTAACGATTATCTGATTTTGTATAAATAAAAATATTTTATGAAAAAATGCAGGGGGAATACTTCCACAATTTGATTGTGTGTGAGTTGGCCCCTGCTCACCTCATCAACCACATCTCCAACAGCCTCTCCACTGCTTGCCAAGAGGCAGGTCACCTGCTGACCCTTTGTGCTGCTCTGCCTCTGCTGGAATGTTGTTCCCTCACACCCACATACCAGCTCACCCCACCCATCAAGTCTCAACACAAATGTCATTTCCACAGACACTCCCCTCATCTAAAGTGTCTCTTCCAGCTACTGCCAACTACTCCCCAGCTACTTTCATTTGATCACCCTGTTTATTTCCTTCATATATTTTATCATAATCTGCAGTTACTGCTTAGAGAATTTCTTTGTTTCCTGTACTTTCCCCACAAGAAATAAAATAGACTTTCTGAGGGTGGGGTAGTTACTCCATTGCTTATCACTAGCTCCCAGAGCCTGGAACAAGAATGGGCATGACATATGTGTCAATATTAGTAGAGTGGCTAAGCAATAGTTTTACTTTGAAGAAAGAAAAAAATATTCATTTCTGATTTGTTTTTTTCTTTTTGAATATTTTTCAAATTTTCTAAGCTAAATATGTGTTACTTCAATAATCAGAAAAAAATAGAGAAAAATGTTACTTGTGAGTACTATATTGTGTAATTAAAGACAGTATTTAATTAAAGCAAATTTCAGGGAATGAAAGAAGCAGGGACCCATGCATGTGCTGTACATGTCTTTTTGCTAATTTGTCACCTCTAGGGATTCATATGTAGCAGGATTCTGTGTCACTGCTGCATCTCATTCTTTTGCTCCTGGGATAAGGGCACCGCTGTTAGTCAGGCTCCCCTGGGGGAGGTCAAGCTCCAGAGGCTGAGGCACCCCCTCCTGTGGGCCTGACAGACCCCTCAGGGAGTTAGGATGGCTGGATCCCCTTTCCAGTTCTATCATAGCCAGGGGATTGATGATTCTGCTATTCAGCTTCCATTTCTCTAAAATCGGGACAAGCCTTCTCTTATCCTCAATGGCTCCCATGACTCAGGGGGTGAAAGTGAGGAAGGCCCCTCAGGTGTGCAAGCCCAATGCAGAACTGGATGGCAGCCCCGAGACCCTCACTGGTGGCTCGAGAGATACTATGAGAGTCATTCATAAGCCCTCAGGCCAAGTGGTTCATAAATGGTGAGCTCAAAGCAGCAGCCCAGCCAATCTCAGCCAGCTTCAGAATGTTCAAATTGTGAGAAATCCCACCACACAGGACTACAAAGGCTGGACAGCTGGGAGTAACCCCATTAACTGCCCCTCAGCCCTTTTCTAATAAAGTACCAAGCTCAAAAACCTTTAAATATCTGATATTGTATTTGCTATACAATCATCAGACAACATAGACTTTAAAACTAAAAATGTTACCAGAGATTAAGAAAGAAATTTAATGATGATATAAGGGTCAATCCATTAAGAAGTTAGGATTATAAGCATGTATGCACCTAACAACAAAGCCCCAGAGGGTGGGAGGGGAAGGCTGACATAATTGAGAGGAGAATAGAGAATTCAACAATAATAGATGGAAACTTCAATACCCCTTCTAGTAATGCATGGAACAACTAAGCAGAAGATCAAAAAGGAAATCAAACCCTTGAACAGCCATATACAGAAACCACACCAAACAGAGTCTATAGAACACTCCATCCAATAAGAGTACTATACACATTCTTTCCAAGTGCACATGGAAGGTTGTCCATGATGGACAATATGCCAGACCACAAAACAAGCCACAAGTTTAAAAGGATTGGAATTGTACAAATTATGTTCCCTGATCACAATGGAATGAAAGTGGAAACTAATAACAGAAAGGAGTTTGAGAACTTCATAAATATGTATAAATTAAATGAAATACTCCTAAAAATCTGTGGTTTAAAGGGATAATCACAAGGGAAATTAAAAAATACTTTGAGATGAATGAAAATGCTGATGCATCATAACAAAACATATAGGATTCAGGTAAAGCAGTGCTTACAAGGAACATTATAGTTATAATTGTCTTCATTAAAAAAGAAGAGCTCAAATAAGCAATCTAAATTTTCACTTTAATACACTGGAAAAAGAAAAACAAACAAATCCCAAAACAAACATAAGGAAGGAAATAATAAAGATCAAAACAAATTAAATAGAGAATAGTAAAACAATAGAGAAAACTAATGAAACCAAAAGTTGGTTCTTTGAAAAGATCAGCAAAATTGACAAAGCTTTAGCTAGACTGAAAAGGAAAAAAGGAGAGGAAAAATACAAACTACTAAAATCATAAATTTAAAATGGGATGTTATTACTGACCTTAGAGAAATTAATTGATGTTTAAGAAATTAAAGAATGATATGGGAATACCATGAACCAATGTATGACATCAAATTAGATAGCTTAGATGAAATAGACAAATTCCTAGAGAGCCACAAACTACCAAAACTGGCTCAAGAAGAAACAGAAAATCAAAGTGGACCTCTAACAGCTAAAGAAATTAAAATAATAATTTTAAAAAAACTTCCCAGAAAGGACTAGATGATAGAGTCTATCAACTTAAAATAGAATTAACAACACTTATTCAAACTGTTTCAAACAAATAGAAGACATGGGAATACTCCACAACTCCCTTTATAAGGCCAGTATTGTCCTGACATTAAAACCAAAGATATCACAAAAAAAGAAAACTGCAGTCCAATATCCTTTATGAATATAGATGCAAAAATCCTCAACAAAATACTGAAAAAACAAATTCAATGGCATATTAAAAGGATTATGCTTCATGACTAAGTGGGATTTATCCCAGGAATGCAAAGTTGGTTTAAAGCCCCAAAATCCAATCATGTACTGTACCACATCAATAGAATAATGGGGAAAAAACTACCCATCACTCAACAAACTAGAAATAGAAGGGAACTTCCTGAACCTGATAAAGGGCATCTATGAAAACCTGACAGTTAATATGATACATAAAGGTGAAAGATGATTGTTCTTCTCATAAGATCAGGAGCATGATAAAAATGTCCAATCTCACCACTTCACGTCTATGCAACATTGTATTGGAGTTTCTACCTAACATAATTAGGCAAGAAGATGAAGTAAAGGCATCCAGACTGGAAAAGAAGTAAAACTATCTCCATTTGCAAATGATATGATCTTGTTGATAGAAGACCCTATGGAATCCACTAAAAACAATTAGAACTAATAAACAAATTAAGCAATGTTTGAAGGTTCAAGAAAAGTATTTATATATCACTCTTATTTGCATTGAGCAAACTGAAAATGAAACTTGGAAACAATTCCATGTAGAGTTACATCAAAAAGAATGAAATTCTTAAAAACAAATTTAACCAAAAAAAGTGCAAAAGTTTTACTCTGAAAACTATAAAACATCACTGAAAGTAATTTAAAAAGATCTAAATTAGTGGAAAGACATTCCATGTTCTTTGATCAGAAGACTTTATATTGTTAAAATGGCAATAGTCCCTGTATTAGTCAGCTGAACGGGAGCTAATGCGAAATACCAGAAATGGGTTGGTCTTTATAAGGGTATTTATTTGGGGTAGAAGTCCACAGTTACCAGGCCATATAGCATAAGTTTCTTCTCTCACCAAAGTCCATTGCCACATGTTAGAGCAAGACAGCTGCCCATGTTTGCCAGGGTTCAGGCTACTTGGGTTCCTCTCTTCCCGGGGCTACATTTCTTTCCGGGCTTAGCTCCTCTGTTTCCTACACAAGGTCAGCTGTAGACTGTCAGGCGAATGGCTCCCTTCTCTTGTCCTGGGGCCTTCTCTCCAACATCAAAACTCCAACTTCAGAACTGCAACTCAAAAACTGCTCCCTCTGTGCTTTGCTTTGCCTTTTATATTCAATTCCCCCACCCACCAAGGGGTGGGGCTCAACACCCTACTGACGTGGCCCAGTCAACACCCTAATCATAACTTAATCATGCCCAGATTAACAGATCAGTTTACAAACATGATCCAATTATATTTTTGGAATTCATAATTACATTAAATTGCCCAATGGCTACACTCCCCAAATTGATATATAGATAGAATGAAATCTTTATCAAAACCCAAGCAGAATTCTTTGAAGCAATTGATAAGCTGATCCTAAAATCCATATGGAAATTCAAGGGACCCAGAAAACCAAGACAATCTTGAAAAAGAAGAACACAATTGGAGGACTCATACCTTCCGATTTCAAAACAGTCTACAAAGTTAATCAAAACAGTGAAGTACTGGCAGAAGGATAGACATAAAGATCAATTCAATAGAATTGAAAGTCCTGACATAAAATCTCATATTTACAGTGATTTTCAACAAGAATGCTAAGACAATTCAATGGAGGAAAGAATAATCTTTTCAACATATGTTTTAGGACAACTGAATATCCACAGGCAAAAGAATGAAGTTGGACCCTTAACTCACACCATATATAAAAATTAAGCCAAAGTGGATTAAAGACCTAAGTGTAAGACGTAGAATTTAAAACTCTTACAAGAAAATAGGTGTAAATCTTCATAAGCTTGGATTAAGCAATGTTTACTGAGATATGAAACAAAAAGCACAGTGAATAAAGAATAAAATGAACTGGATTCATCAAAATTAAAAACATTTGTGCATCAAAGGACACTATCAAAAGTAAACAGACATGCCACAGAATGAGAGAAAATCTTGACAAATCATGTAACTGTTAAGAGACTTGTATCTAGAATATATGAAGATCTCTTCAAACTCAAAATTAAAAAGACAAGTAACCCAATTAAAAGATGGGCAAAGGATATGATTAGACAGTTTTTCAAAGATTTACAAATAGCCAATGAGCACATAAAAACATGTTTAACAACATTTGCCATCAGGGAAATACACATCAAAATCATAGTGAGATATGACTTAACAGCCACTAGGATGGCTATAATAAAAAAGACAAATAATGATGAGTTGACAAGGATGTGGACTAATTAGAAGCCTTATACAGTGCTGCTTGGTATGGAAAATGGTGCAGCCAATTCAGAAAACTACCTGAAAGTTCCTCAGATGGTTAAACCTAGAATTACCATTTGATCCAGCAATTCCACATCTAGGTATATACCCAAGAGAGATGAAAATATATGTCCACACAAAGACTTGTACAAGAATGTTCATAGCAGCATTATTCATAATTGCCAAAAAAGTGGAAACAACCTGAATGTCCATCAAATGATGAATGAATCAATAAAATGTGAATAAATACAATAAAATTAGCCTTCAATAAAAAGGAATGAAGTATTGATTGTAACACGAATGAACCTTGAGAACATGATGCCTGTGAAAGAAGCCAGTCACAAAGGGCCACATATTATATAATTCTATTCATAGGAAATGTCCAGAGGCAGCTAATCTAGAAAGACAGAAACTAGATTGGTGATAGGGCTGGCATGAGGAAGGACATTAGCAGAGGGCAGCTAGGTGTGGTGGTGGATTTCCTTTAGGGGTGGGTTTTAAAAATGTTCTAAAATTGATGGTGACAGTGGATGCACAGCTCTGTGAATATAGTGAAAGTCATTGACTTGTACCCTTTAAATGGGTGAGTGATATAGTATGTGAATTATTTCTCAATAAAACTGTTTAAAAATAAAGATGATCTAAAGCTGAGAGACAAGAAGCATTGGAGATACTTGCTTATTTGGCCTTGTAGAAGCAAACTGTGGAAGGCCTCTTGGTGGGTGCAATGCACGGTCTCTATGAGCTGGGGACCTCAGTCCCACACCCCAGGGAACTGAATTCTGCCAGCAACCCATGAGCTTGGATGGGGATGCCGTCAGGCGAGTCTCCAGTCTTGGTTGACATCTTGATTCAGCCTGGTGAGACCCTGACCAGAGGTCCCCTATAAATATGACCCACAGAAATGGTGAGCTGATTAATGGGTACAATTTTAAGCTGCTAAATTTGTGGTGATTTTTTACACAGTATAGAAAATTAATATAAGGTGAGCAGATGTGACTCAAGTGGTTGAGGACCTGCTTCCCACATATGAGGTCACAGGTTTGGGCCCCAATACCTCCTAACAACAAATGAACAAAACAAAAGACAACAAGCAAATAAAAAAAATAAAATAAAATAAAAAATTCAGGGGAGCCGATGCAGCTCAGTGGTTGAGTGCCAGCTTCCTGCAAGTCCCG